>ML779778.1:97016-126985 GCA_009831015.1 Picea engelmannii
ATGTTGATTAAACATGTTTACAAAGAAAATTTAGTTTTATGAAATGTTATTTTCTCATTTATTTTGTTGTTAACAATAAAAACATTGTTCATAATTACATTTATAATTATTATAATCAAAAAATTATTATAATTGTAATTATTAAATATGAAAATGAAATCATTAATAATAATGAATTTTAAATATGATTTTTTTTTTAAATTATAATTATTAAATTTGAAAACGAAATCATTAATAATAATGAATTTTAATATACACAATTTGCTTTAAACGACTTTATGATTTTTTGCTCCACCATCATCTTAATTATGAATATCCTCATAAGGAAATTTAAGAATTTGATTTCGTTAGTCAAGAAATTAATTAATGTGTTAAGGTAAAAATAATGTTAAATTAAATTAATTGTATATTAATATTTTAAAATATAAAAAAATACTAAGAAAACTTAATAAATAAAATAAACAAAATTCCATGTGTAGAAGTTATAGGGAGCTTAGTCCCCATGTTTGATGTAATGATTGTAACATGCAGCCAACCACTTTATAAAACAAATATCGAATTAAGAAATACATTTTTAGTTCCATTGTGATCTGTAAATGATCATGGACATTCCATTGGAACAGTTCATCACAATAGATCTAATAAAACACTGAAATATTTACTCTTAAGGTTACTAGTAAGGGATTCCAAACACTACTCCACATACATCAAAGGGTACTACATCCAATTCCACTTCATCAATAAAATCAACACTTATAGCAAATTTAACCTTACATTGTTTCTTTACCTTTATTTTTACATCCTTGTTTACCCAACCCAATAGATAAGGGATAGGATGATCGTGAAACTTCAATCCAATGTTGTTGACCAGATCCACTACTATGAGATTAGTCTATGAGACAAAGTCAAAAAAAGCATCTATCTTGGTCTTCTTGACCTGAATCTTGATGTGGAATAGCTTGGTTATCTCCTTCTCTTCCTCGTGATGAAGGATACTTAGATTCACGTCCTTCTGCATAGATGTGCAAACAATATTTTCATCCACATCCAAGCTAATTTTTACCTAATTTCTTGAATCTGTAGATAAAATATTCTTTTTCTTTCTGTCCTTGCAGTTCTTTCGGTTCAACTCTGGATGTAGTTTCAAATATTTTTCCTCGAATTGGTCATCAATGTTACAATTATTACAATGGTTGTTGGGATCTTTGAACTTATGTGTAGTGGATGTTGTCTTCTTATATTTTCTCCCTTTCCACTTCTTATGCCCCTTCTTGGAAGCTTCCTGGTGCTCTTTCCGCTTTGAACGACTTGGTTACCCCTTCTTTTGGCCTATGTTTACTAGGTATTGTGCCTATACAAACACCTCATCCACTATCCTTGGATTGAAGAGAATCATATGCTTTCGTAGATGACTGTGTAAATGCCCCAGATACTTGAGGAGTAAATTAGGGCTCTTGGGAGAGATACCCAACATTATGGCCATCTTTATG
Organism: Picea engelmannii; assembly: GCA_009831015.1. Taxonomy (NCBI): domain Eukaryota; kingdom Viridiplantae; phylum Streptophyta; class Pinopsida; order Pinales; family Pinaceae; genus Picea; species Picea engelmannii. The sequence goes on from ML779778.1 coordinate 98,507, forward strand.
AACTTAGTGGTGGACTCATGTACACTCTTCCCCTGCCTCTGCCTGAAGTAGTGCCAATGGATCCATTGGTTCTTTACATACCCAATAGGGTAGAATTGGGACTTGATGAGGGTTTTTCAGTCCTCCCACCTAGTTAGTAGTGGATCACCCTCCAAGGTAAGTGTTTTTGTATGGATTTCCCACTAGGTTAAAGCATGGACCTCTAACTTTAATCTAGCAAGTGAAATCTTTTGATCTTCATCTATATGGTGAATGCTAAAATAAACTTCCAGTTATTGAAACCAATGATTTTATTTTAATGCATCAATCTAACCTTCTTATGGATTTATGTCCACTTTCGCTTCCATCTTGAATAGACACTATGAAGGGTTCAAGGAACTCGAACTAGGGTGATATTTCTCAGATTCTTTCCATGACTCCTTTCCTGAGTATTCCTAATCTTTCAATTTCCTCTCTGATCTATTCTTTGATTTAGATCAGCATGACCTTTCCTGTTATAACCCTAAATTTCTCTACATATGCATACCTGGCATTTGGCCCTCTTACTTACATTTTTTGCCAACCATCACTGAGTTGCTCTTCTTAAAAACTCAATTTTTGAAGATAGACGCTCCCTGCACCAATACTGCCCACATACATATGTTTGTTGCACCACTACATCCTGCATACGTACGCATGTTTCACCACTATAGCCCGCGTATACTTTCAAAAGTTGAAAAAAATAAAACGTTGCAAGGAATTCGTTGAGATTATGGGCTATTGGGTAGTTTCCCAACTAATACACCTCCTATAGCCCATCACCCAACCGAATAACCATCGTTTTTTCATATAAAAGGAGTTGTTGGGGTCTCACTCCAAATATAGACATAAGAATAGTGAAACTCTACCCATTTCACATCCCCTCCTTGCCCCAAGCATTTGCAGCCTTGTTGTGAGAATTGCCTCAGAATTCCTCATTATTCCCTTTTTCCTCCATAAGAACCCAATCCATTTCCCAAGAAGAAGGTTGAGAGGAGAAAGATACATGGAGGTTCACTTAGAGCTTGGTGAAGAGGAGCCCAGACCAGGTTCGAGGATCAGTAGCCAACTTTGGTTGTAAGTGATCATTGTATTATCAATAAAAGAAGTATTTTTCCTATCCCAAAACATGATGTGTCAAATGTTTTCATTTGTTTTATGTTTTTTTTTTAACATCTAACCCTTATTTATGTATGAAATTCATGCTTGTAGTTCTCTGTTTATCTGTCTTTGAATGCAGGTCGGCCTTGGGAGGAGGTTTACAGTCAGCGAAGCTATCAAGCATGAGAGGATCAACACCGGACGCAGAGTAAAGGTACAGTTATCGGATCCTTCTCATTTTATTTTTTCTGCCTAAGTCTGGGTTATATGTTTGATCAACATGACCTTTGGAATATTTGGTTTAAAGGACAACTTCCAAGCAAGGCAAAGTGGTACTCCAGGGAGAAGGTAGAGGAAGGTAGAGGAAAACTTTCCTCACCTCATTTAGTAAATATTTTGGGGGAAAAAATCCTCCCTAAATGGAGAGGTATGGTTTGGATTGGATCATTATATTATTTTTCATCTATCTCGATGATTTTAGAGTGGAAAAAATTGGAGGAATCAACTTGCAGGGTCATTTTAGTGGAAAGTCACAGTTTGGAAAATTCAGGTCTGGAACCTTCTAGATTTCTCCTGTGACTTCTTTAGTGACTCTATTACTTGCAAATGGATCTTCCTGATATTCTCAACAAATTATTTTGGTTTTAATGCATATCCTATGAGGTCCTTGCTCACTCCTCCATCTTGTCCATATACAACATATAAGGGTGAACTTGGTGGAAAATACCCAAAGCAAGTTTCAAAAGGTGACTTACCGGTAGAAGTGTGGACTTATATGTTATAAGAGTGTTGTATATAGAACAAATTTTCATCCTAGGTATTCAGATGCTTCTGATTGTAGCCCCTCAAAAGTTGCACCAAAGTTTTGTTGACTACTTATGTATGCCCATCTGTCTATGGATGGAATGTTGTAGACCTCTTCAACTTAGTGTCTATATTTTTTTCCCACAATGTAGTCCAAAATGCACAGAGAAATATGGTATCCCTATCTGAGATGATGGTCCTTGGTATGCCAAAGTGCACCCAGACCTATTCAAAGAACAAGTTTGTTGCTTCTTGTCCCTTGATGGTATTTTTACAAGGCATGAGAATGCACATTTCGTTGAACCTTCCAACTACCAAAAATAAATAGTCATGTCCCTTATGTGTGGTTGGTAAACCTCCCACAAAATCCATAGAAATGATTTCCCAAGGTCGAGTGGGTATAGGTAAGGAATGGTATAGATGTTGCTTCCTATTACTAGGATTGCTAGTACAGCAAAGTATACATCATGTAATATATCATGCTACATCTTCTTGCATTATGGGCTAGTACACATACCTTTGTAAATTAGCAACAGTCTTCCCAACACCAAAATTTCTTGCAACCTTGGAGATGATAAGCTACATTTTTTCACCATTAGGGACATAGATCTTTTCAAGCTTGTAGAATAATCCATTTTGGAAATGATAGTCATCCTTTTCGTCACCTTCTTCTATATTAATTTGGCCATGTAGCTGTTGAAACACCTCCTTGAAGTCCTCATATTCTATGTAATCCTATTTGTATCCATCATGGGTAAAAGGATCCATGTGCATCAGAGTTCCCAAAGTTTTATTCTTGGATGTGGGTGGATGTGAAAACATTTCTGCCAATTTATTTGTGCTACCCTTCTTATACTTCATGACTAGATGAAATTGTTGTAAATACCCCATCCAGTTGTAATGCTCAATTTGTTGTAACTTACTCTATGCCTGCAAATACTTTAGTGGTTGGTGATCTGTGTGAATGATGGTCTCTTTTCCCATCAGATAGTGCTTCCACTTTTTGACAGCATGTACCAATGCATAAAGATAATTTTTGTAGGTAGGGTAGTTGAGAACCACCCCATGAAATAAATTAGAATGATAGCATACCAGTCTTCCTCCTTGCATAAAAAAATCTCCCATGGCATACCCAGTTACATCTGTCTCCATGTCGAAGGGCTTCTGCAAGTTTTGTAGCATGAGCATTGGTGCTTGAATGATATTTAATTGTGTTTCCCCAACAAAACTCCTACCTTCGGTGACATTTGTAGCAACTAACCATTTCATGATGGCCTCCATATTTGTGGGATCTATCTTGAGATATCCTCCACCGATCACATACCCCAAATAGACCAAAGACTACTTAGAAAACTCACATTTATTGAGATTGGCCAGCAGTTGGTGCTTTTTCAGAGTCTCTAACACCTACATAATATGTGATATGTGCTCTCCCAAGTAGCACTATAAACCATTATATCATCCAAATAGACAATAACAAATGAATCTAGATAAGGTCATAAAACATTATTCATTAGTCTCATCAATGTAGTTGGTGCATTGCATAAACCGAATGGCATAAACAACCACTCATACAAACCTTGCCTTGTCTTGAAGGTAGTCTTCTAGGTACCCTCTTCTTTGAATTGTACCTGGTGATATAATGATTTCAAATCTAGCTTAGTGAAGTACTTGGAATGCTGTAAATGGTCCAAAAGATCATCGATCCTTGGCAGGGGGTACTTATTCTTCAATGTAATATTGTTTAATTCCCTATAATCAATACACATTCTCCAAGTCCCATCCTTCTTGGGAACAATTATGATGGGTGAACCATAAGGTGAGGTACTTGGTTGAATCACACCCTACTCCAACAATTGTTGCAACTGCTTCTTCACTTCATTTGCTTCCAGAATGGACTATCTATACAACCAAATATTCGGCAATAGGGATTCTTGAAACAACTTTATTTTATTCTCCACTTCCCTCTTAGGTGGTATCCCTTTAGGGTCCTGAAACACTCCTTTGTATTCTTGTAGAAAATCCTCCAATTTATTTTTCTTCTCTTTAGTACACCCCTCCAACGATGCCTTCAGTCTTATTGACTCATCATCCAACTAATTTTCCTTTAAGAAAAGAAACACATATTTCTTACTAGAACTAATCAGCTTTTTGGATTGGTTGGCACTTACGAGTGACTTCTTCGCCTTTCCTTTATGTGCGTTGATGGTGTAGAACTTCCCATCCTTGATCAGTGGGTATTGGTTATTTCTCTACATGAATATTGCATCCCTCATATACATGTAAGGGCCTCGAAACACTACTCCACATACATCAAGGGGTACTACATCCAATTCCACTTCATCAATAAAATAAAAACTTATAACAAATTTAATCTTACACTATTTCTTTACCTTTATCTCTGCATCCTTGCTTACCCAACCTAATGAATAGGGGCTAGGGTGATCATGAACCTCCAATCCAAGCTTGTTGACTAGATCCACTGCTAGGAGATTAGCATGTGAGCTAGAGTAAAAAAAAGCATCTATCTTGGTATTCTTGACTTGAATATTGATGTGGAAGATCTTGGTCATCTCCTTCTCTTCTTGGTGATGAAGGATACTCAGATTCACCTCCTTCTGTACAAATGTGCAGCCAATATTTTCAACCACATACGAGCTACTTTCAATATGATTCCTTGAATATGTGGCTAAAATATTATTTTTCTTTCTATCCTTCTTACAGTTCTTCAAGTTCAACTCTGGATGAATTTTCCAACATTTTTCCTTGGAGTGACCATCATTGTTGCAATCATTGCAATGGTTGCTAGGATCTTTGTACTGATATGTAGTGGTTGTTGTCTTCTTATATTTTCCCCCTTTCCACTTCTTCTTCCCCTCCTTTGAAACTTCTTGTTGCTCTTTCTTCTTTGAACCACTTAGTTACCCCTTCTTTTGTCCTATGTTTTCCGTTACTATTCCTATACACATGCATCATTCACCTTCCTTGTCTTGAAGAGCATCAATTGCTTTCGTATATGACTATGTAAACCCCCAAGATACTTGAGGAGTACATTGGGGCTCTTGGGAGAGATACACAGCATGATGGCCATATTTTTGAACTTAGTGGTGTATTCTTTTACACTCTATCCTTGCCTCTGCCTGAGGTAGTGCCACCAAATCCATTGGTCCTCTACATACCTGATAGCGTAGAATTGGAACTTGATGGGGGTTTTGAAGTCCTCCCACCTAGTTACTAGCAGATCAACCTCCATCCTAAGTGTTTCCATATGTCTTTCCCACCATGTTAAAGAATGGCCCTCTACCTTCAATATAACAAATGAAATCTTCTACTCCTCATCTATATGGTGAATGCTAAAATAAAATTCTAGTTATTGTAACAAATGATTCACTTTTAATGCATCAATCTCACCTTGGTATGGCTTTATGTCCACTTTCACTTCCATATTGAATAGGGATTGTGAAGGTTTCACGAAACTCAAACTCCACTATTCTTTCTCATAATATTTTCGCAACTCCTTTTTTGAGTCTTCCTGCTCTTTCGATTTCCCCTCTTATTTATTCTCTGAGTTAGATCCTCCATCATCTCCAAATGGTTCAAGCTTGCTTTCTAGATCCACCATGAGGAGGTTCATATTGTGACTGATATCAAAAACTTGCGCTTCCAACCTCTCAAATATCTCTTATGATAGATCTCAAGGGTTGTTATGAGCAGACTCATCCACCATGGTTGGGGTTTCTACGACTTCTCTGTAAGTCAATTCCTGGATCCTGCAACTTCCCACAAATACCCAAAAGAAAAACCTGCTCTAATACCAATATGATCTGTATTTTTTCATGGATATTCCACTAGAATAGTTTGTCACAACATATCTAATAAAATATTGATATCGTTACTATTAATGTTAATTTTCCTTTATATCTCCAAAATATTTAGCTATTGATTTTATGCCTATGCATGAAATAGATAAAATGCAGAAAATAGAGAACAATAAAGTACATTCACACCATCCACAAATAAGCACAAGATATTACCTAGGAAACCCAATACAGGAGAAAACCCAGCTAGAAGGTGAAGTTGTTCTACTCTCTTTTCTCTAGTATAGAAATGATGCAAGTAAAAAGAAAGAGGCACTCTCCAAGGAGTTTCCTTTGACCTGTGGCCTGTATGGCTTCTATAGCGTCTCTCCTCCTCTATTATGCTCTCAGAATATCACTCTCAGATGATCTACTCAATTATGGAACAAGATACAATGAAAAATAATGGAACCCCTTCTCATCCTAGTGGCCTGGTATTTAACATAGCCTGATAGTCGTCTAGGGGTAGGTTTTTGACTTCCTCAACCCTCAATTGTGATAGGTTTTTGAACCTTCTAAAATATTCTTTAAATTACATACATGGATATCCCCATATGCATGAGTGATGGGGGTTGACATGGTATCCTCTCATACCATGGTGGTCAACATGGTAGGCCAACTTGCGAGAGGCATAACTTTTGCATACAAGCTCTGATTGACGCACTATATACACCAATGGAAATGTATCAGAGTATAGAACACCATCAAGGGGGTGTGCACGAGTTTCAGACACCAAAATCCCAAAACATTCCATTTAATGCCTCAAAATGGCTCTGAATGGTTTTGATCCCTAATTTTCCAAACTGGGACCTACCACTAAAATGACCTTGCAAGTTGATTCCTTCAATTTGTTCCACTCTAAAATAATTGAGATAGATGAAAAATAATATAATGATCCAATCCAAATAATTTTGAAAATACAAAAATAAAAGTACTCAATCATATTTTTCTTACACACCAAGGGAACATCTAAAGGTAGACTCAATGCAAGGCATTTTTTACGAGCGGTTTGTGGTATACAAAAGTTATAGTTTATTAACAACTCATCACAAGAAGAAAAACTATGTATTGCATTGAAAACTATAAATATGGATTCATTCCTTTTCATAAAGAACTCTTTGTCAGTAGAGTGTTCCTCAAAGGAACAATTTGCATTAAATAATGAGGCCCTACAACTATTTATGAACCCTACAATGTTCCCATGAGTTCATGGACAACCATCGATATATAACAAGTTTTTCCTATTAAAGTTTCCATAAGCATAGTTACCATTCATGCACATACTATACATGGAAATGTTATGTTTGTATTTGAGAGTATTCAAGTAATCAGACCGACTATAAAGAGGACCACAAAATGGCATAAGTGCCACTGATTGTTTGGGAGGAATGGATACATGTGAAAGGATAAACCTAATATTTGCAACATCTATTTTAGACTTGGCAATCTTATAACTATTACCACAAAAAGATAATTTGGTTCCAACATCAAACACAGACACATACAATGGCTAAGTTCCATACAAAGCTCAGTTTTAACAAGTTTGGTATTTACTTTGTAGATGGATAGGAAGAGGGAAGCCAACATTACCTTCCAACAATTGAATAAACTTTGGTGTATACTTGGACATTTTTTTCTTTTAGCTCATACAGCTTTTTTGATCTCCTAGTAGTGATGTTTTGGGTAACATTGATATCATACTTTGGCTCACTATAAGAACTCTTCGTTGACTCAACAAAAGGAGACGGGTTGACCAATTGAGGACGAAACGTAGTTGATCTAGCTTCAACTTTTCAAAAAATGAGAATATGGAAGTGTTCCTACATGTCTTTTCTATATCACCTATTAGATTATTAACCGCGGTGGGAGGTATTCGACCATCAAATTTGGGTATTCGATCATTGATATAATGGGACAATGTGAAACATCAAGGGTTCTTCTTCAACCCTTTACATGTTAAACAACCACATACCATTGGTGTGTCATAAAAGAGATACAATTCATGGTGTAATATCGTTGACCCAGACTGTAGGTTACTATAAGATGGCATGTTACAATTGGCAGGGTAAAGCAATTGTCCATTTTCATCAAAAAATTTCCTGCAGTATCTTTCTCTTGATAATATCTTGCAACATTTTTACACTAGTGGAATATCTTGCTCATCCGAACTCGATCATGATTTATGATCCTACAAAATTCAATGAACAAATATTCAAATGCGCGTGCATAAATTACATAAATTCAATTAGATAAATGAATTATAAATAAAATATAGACTTACTTCAAACAATGTGGGAGAAGTTGACAAACTTGCAATGATATGGAATAAGCTGGAATCCAAAGTATTGGCCATTTGATATTATAACCTTCTTTTCCCTGCATTTGAGCCGAAACCATCATCAATATGTCCATGGATTTGATATTAAAAGTTATTGATGATTTTAATTATTTTCTTCACACCAATGTGTCTGTATATATAGAATGCACTAGTGCGCTACACTATGAAACTCACTGAACGATGAACTCCGTTAGAACCACCGCAAAGAAAAGTATCTATAGATTTTAATAACGAAGATTGGAATTTCTCTTTTTGTCGATAAAATTGGTATCGATGCATTTTTACATATATACGCACTAGGGTACATTAATCTATGTGGCACACCAATTTGACGACAAATTTAATTTTGTAAATAGATAGTTTACTAAGTTTTTTTACATACAAAGAGAAAAAATATAGTGAAAAAAGAGAGGGAATGTCATTTTTTGAAATTTATTTGTTTATAAATTAAAACATTATTTCATTATTTCATTTTTTGGAGGAATTTAGAGGGAAGATTTGTGGAAGAGAGATTTACCATGAAAGACTTTGGAGTTGGTAGATTTATTTGAAGAGTCAAATTTGGAAGGGATCCAGATGGCACATACAAATCTGTAGAGAAGAAATTTCAAATATGTGATTTCATTCTACTGATCATTTCAATGTTTCCCTATTTGATTCAAACTATTTTGAATGCATATTTTTAAAAAAAAGGTGTTATAGTTACCTTCAGTATTGGAAGTCGTAGCTTTCTTGTTGTTTTTTTTGTTCCCCTCTTTTTAAAGAAATAGATTTTTATAGGGTTTATTTTTTTAGAAACATATCTTTATAGGGTTTATTTATTTTTTACGCCCCAATGCGTTCTATTTAATGATATGCACCGAAATACTAGATTGTATAAAAATTTCATAATTTCTATTTAGGATTATTCTTAATTTTTTTTATACAACGTGGCCAATAGAAGTTCAAATAAAACATCTTATTGCAGTCAGTGTAATGGTAGCTCAGCCCAAGAAGAGAGGGAGGCAAGTTCTTTAAGTTTTATTAAAAATTTAATACATTTTAAATATTTGTAAGTTTAAATTAATTATGTGTATTGGTTAATGCGTGTCATGTAGAGAAAAAACTTGAAGAAACTCAATAAGATTGTTCACAATATGAGCGTAAGAAAGCATAAAAGATTTATTGAAATGTTGCAAAGAGAGGAAACATATGCATCGAAAGGTAATCAACATTAATTTTTTCTTTGACGTTTTACTAAAAATGAATTTCTTAATATTAAATGCTAACAAGTTTTAAACACTTGATTTCACATTTTTTTAATGTTATGCATGGACCGATAGCACGGGAATGGAATCCCGTCTTAAGAGAACAAATTTTTTTAAGGATGTAAATGATGATGACGGCTTGTTCACCAGTTCATATGGAGTGGTGCTTGAAGTTCATGAGAGGGGTAAATTGTTTTACAAAGCTTTGAGGGATATAGTGGAAAGAACATATAGATGTAATTTCCACTTACAATACAAAAATCAATCCAATGACTCGAAGAATCAGGTTATACGTACACTACAAGAAGCATTTCTGAAGCCATGGTCAATGAGACCCATGAGACTTCCAATAACAAAAACTTACAATATCAAAAAAATAATCATATAAAAGGTATTATTCCTAAACATTTTTTCAGTAATATGTTCCAATAATTACCAAATTAATTTGTTTTGCTATATTTACTTTCATGTCCATTTACAAAAAAATTATTGTGTTTTTTCATTTTTCAGGAAGATTATGAAAATTCCAAGCCACAAATGAGGGGAAAGCCAATACAAGTTAGTAGCAATGTCCAAAAAAGTGTACAAGGAGATGGTAATAGAAATGAACATAATTGCATCACAGGAGGATGCATCCCAACAACAACGTGCATCAAAGGTATGAGATCATTCATTTATTCTTTTATGTACATCTAATTTATTTATCATATTAAATACTAATTTTCAATTGTTTTGTTGTATAAAATAACGCAAAATGGAACCAAATCAACACATAATATAGGACAACAAGGAAGAAATGGGTTGATCACAAAGTTTGTGAGTACTTACATTTTCGACGTTACTTACGTTTTTATATTTGTTGTGATCTTTATATTTAAATAATTAATTTTCATTGGTCCATGGATGTCTTCTAATAGGTGCTAGCATACAAAGAAGATCCAATCGAACAATTGATCAACATTGGGTTAACTGAGGGTTGTGAGTATGCGTTGAAGTATCAAGGTTTAATTGAACAATTTGTAAGTAGCTATGTTGTTTAAATTCCCTTTTTTTATAATTAATGAAACAATAATAAAACTTTATATCAATTATATCGACTATGCTTTGTCATGGCATATTAAACATGCAGGAAACAAAGTATGGAGAGGATCCAATAGAAGATCTCTTGATACACACCATGAGGAAAATATTCAAAAGCATGTGTATAGTTTATGAATCACTCATTTCTATGGTATGCTTTTTTATTTACGCAATCATGTATATTCTACAATATTATAAATGTAGATTTACTAATTACACTTTATTTCCATGTTTGTAGATGGAACATGATTGGTTGGAATGTCAAAAACAAGTTGAGCAAGAAAACATCCATTTAAATAACCGTGAAATAAACAAAGTACAATATCACCTACAAATGATCAAGAAATGAGGGATGCACACTGTTAATATTATGGTAGCTATGGGAGGTATTTACCTCCACGTGTGAACTTGACGAGAATAGAAGACTCCGGAAAGAAAGAGTAAACTCTAATGAGTTGGTTAATAACCCTAGAAATATTGTCGGCTCAAAAACATAATTTATATTAGGTTATTAGCCTCCAAGAGAAGAAGTCGGCCAAAAATAATAATAATATACTGAACAGACACATATCCAGAAGGAGAAGTCGGCCCCAGCAAATCTGGCTGAACCAGTATAAATACAGGGTACCAGTTCTCATTTTGACACATCTCAGAATTGCAGATCCTAGTTTGGTGCACACTGCAGTTCCCATTTTGGTGCGCACGTGTGGAGGAGAGCTACAGGTGTAGCTGCTGTAGCTAGCAGTTTCAATGTTGGCTTAGACTATCTCTTGGCTCGGGTTTGGACTATCTGATCAACTATTGTTGGTGCGCTATCTTTGGAGGAATATGTGCTACACCTTGTTTGGCTATCTAGCCTAGGGTTTGCTTCCGCATTAATTCTCAATCAAGGTTAAGGTGCTTGGAGGGTGGCTTCAGCCTATGGTTGGATGAGGAGGGTATCGTCAATGGTAAAACGAGCACACAATCTTCTATATTCTAATAGGTTATGAGCACACACCTCCTTCATTCAGCCTAAATGATGGAAGGAAGCATAGCCTCTAGGATATTGAGCTCATTGAGGAACTGTCGCAAGGGTTACTAGCAGGAGCAGCTTCCAGAACACTACAGCTAGGGTTACTAGCAGGTGTAGTTGCAGAAACCCTAATCCTCTTATTGAATCACCTTGAGTGAAGGGATTGACCTAATCTCCGGATAGATCAGTGCACCCTAGCCCAGTGCATATTTTGGTACTCTTAGAAAGCCAAGACGTGAAGTTTGATTTTCTGGTCAAATCTAGGGTTTGACCAAGTCAAAAGCAGCCATGACCTATTCTATGAAGTCAGAGAACAAGTTAGATGGAGCCTCTAACTTCAGAGCATGGAAGACAAGGATTGACCTCATCCTTGCCAAGAATAAAGTGTTGGATATCATGAAAGGAAAGATCGTGAAACCAGAGTTTGAAGAAGGAAAAGAGAAAGAACTGTAGAACGTTGCAGCTATGGAGAAGTTCAAAGACGTTGACATCAATGCCATGAGTATCATAGTGGAGTCTACAAAAGACCACTTGATACCCTACATATCCCATCTTGACTCATCAAAGAATATGTACGATGCCCTAACAAATCTCTTCTCAGTCAAAAACATTGGACAAGTGACGAGTATGAAGAATGAGCTCCGTAACACGAAGATGAATGATGATGACAACATGACATCATACTTTGTAAGAATCTCCCAGTTAAGAGATCAAATACAAGCTATTGAAGAGATCACTTCAGAGAAGGAATTGGTGAACATAGTACTCAATGGTCTTCCCAAGACATGGGATGCATTTCCCCCAAGCATGAACACAAGAAAGGAGTACCCGACATTTGAAGAAATTTGGACTTGTTGTGCTCAAGAAGAATCAAGGATCAATGCAAAAGAGAAACCCCAAAATAAGTACGATGATCAAGCATTCACAACAAGATTCAAGAACTTCAAGAACAAAAGGAAGTTTGGTTCAAGGAGGAAGCCAAATCAAGAGAAAGACATTGCAAAAGTACAATGCTTCAACTGTCAAAAGTACGATCACTACAAGAATCAGTGTCCCGAGCTAAAGAAAAGGAAAGAGAAACACGAGGCATCAATTGCCGAAGAAAAGGAACCTACAAAGAAGACTAAGCAAGATGGAAGAGACTTCTTCTTCTAAAAAGGTAACAACTCTCTTCTTATTCCTTGTACATATCTTGTTTGCATCGTCTCTGTACATATCTTGCATATCTATAATATGTTCCAAGAAGAACTATACCTATGGAATAACAAACAAGATGGAAATGGATATCATTAGATAATACACATGAAAAGATGAGATACAAATCATGTGGAAGGTATTAAAACAATCATGAAGAAACTCAATAGAAGAAAAGACAAAAAGAAGTCAGCAATCGAGAGGAAATTGGAAAAAGACTTATGACGTTTTGTAGAAGACAACAAGATGGAAGCGTGGACTCTGTTAGACAAGAGAGCCAATTATATATTACAGAAGACAATAATGATGCAGATGGAAGAATGGACTCTGTCAGACGGTAGGAGCCGATTATATGCACTCTTACATGAAGCAAGGGTTAGGAGGGAGCTAATCCTATGATCCATTGAAGATGATGAAGTATATATATATCCATGGTAGCAGTCATAAAAGACAGTACGTGTTCAGTTCAAAAATCATAAGAAGCCTTCTCCAAAGAGAAACCTTGAAGTATCCCTGGTTCTCCATCTAGATCTGTGATCCTATGATGAAATAAATAAGTGGAGTTCTTAGAGCATGGAATCTATAAGAAACTCCATGGACCCAAGATTCAAAGAAGAACATGAAGATTCCAAGAGGAGAGAAGCCTGAACAACCAGTCATTATATCAAGAATCACAAGATTACCAACCCGATATGAAAGCAATCAAGCATAACTGAAATATGTGATGAAGAACAATGTATGGAAGACTTATGAATGAAAGCATTGCAAGATCCAGAACTAGAGGTTCTCCCATATGGAGGGAGAATATTATGTTGATTGCTCATTCCGATAAACCTCTACATGAGTCATTATATTATCCATGGGTTGGAGTTCTACATCAAGATGAATGCAAAGACTGTTCTCCAGAACAATTGAACAAATAATGTATGAAGAGGAACCTCAAGACCTTGAGGAATACCAAGAACATATCCTTGTATATAGATGGAAGAAAACTTGATGAAGAACCTCCAATGCACAGCAAAAGCATGGTGAAGAATCTCTATAACAAAGATATTGTATCAGAACGATTACTCAGAAGATCAAGATGATGGATTGCCAATCCATGACAAGATCTCATGATGACAAAAGAAGTGCCACATAGATATGTTCCAGTATGACTCTTGCCACGATGTTATAAGCTAGCAAGAGGAATCCAACAGTGATATACCTTATTGTTCAGATCTACATGAAGCCTTCACAATGTTCCAGACTAAAGTACATTTGAAATCAAGCATTACATTATCCATGATGAATTCCAGAAAGGAGAAAGTGGTTCTCCAATACATATCTCCACAGATGAGCAGATAAGCAGACATTTTGGTAAAGCTTCTATCCAAGATGAAAGAGTTTGCGTACTCAAGTTGTAGCTCATGGAGACGACTTCCTTATTGAAGAAGGAAGATATGACTCCCAGGTTGGGAGGGAGCACTGAAAATGTTATTGAAGACATTCATAGTCCATCTTGGACAAATGCTTTCATGTTCGGAAAGTGGATTGAGATTTCTAACGGACAGTGACTTCCCATTATGGTTAACATGGGAAGTAGTATGATTGCTGATGTATCATAGACAATGAATTCCCATTGTGGTTAACATGGGGAGTGGTCTAGGGAAATCTCTCTTCTTGAGGTTTACTCGGAAGACTAGCTCGCCTCGCCGGACAATGATTTCTCATTGTGGTTATGAGGAATGGTCTATTTTGGAGGTTGATAAAGGACAGTCTTTTCCTCCTGTGGTTAACAGAGGAAATGGTCTGGACAGACATTCCTTAGGGTTATACATTCTCTCCAGGGTGCACTTTGATAAGTGTAGGAAGAATGGCCCAGGGTGGGGAATGGCCCAGGCTCAACAATCAGGGACAGGCATTCCTTAGGGTTATACATTCTCTCTAGGGTGCACTTTGATAAGTGTAGGAAGAATGGCCCAGGGTGGGGAATTGTCCAGGCTCAGCAATCAGGGACATACATTCCTTAGGGTTTTACATTCTCTCCAGGGTGCACTTCGATTAGTGTAGGAGGAATGGCCCAGGGTGGGGAATGGTCCAGACATTCTTTAGGGCTTATACATTCTCTCCAGGGTGCACTTTGATTAGTGTAGGAGGAATGGTCCAGGCTCAGAAATCAGAAACAATCATTCTTCCTTGTTCGAGAAGAATAGGGCAGATAGCTATTCTTTCAGATCTCAGAGATGTGAGTGAAAGACTGGCCTAGATGATTCAGTTTATATCATAACATTGTTTATGTGCAGATTGCTATCAGATGTTTGTTATGAAGACTATATGACAGTAGATGTAGACTACTATGGTGGATATGCTCCACTGTTTGTGAGGCAGATATTCTTTTAGAGCTCACAGATGTGAGTGAAATATTGGACCAGATGATTCATAACATTGTTTTTATGTAGGTTGCTATCAGATGTTTGTTATGAAGATTGTATGACAGTAGATGAAGACTACTGTGGTGGATATGTTCCATTGTTCGTGACTATACGTTGTTGATCAAGTACTTGTGTGTTACTTGGTGTGGTAGTGTACTACTGGTTTGTAGTTATGTACTACTATGGATAGACACAGTTGTGTTCTATTTTTATTCTAATTGTCGTGAAGACTATCAGCAGTTTATTGGAGATCATCATCATCCTGACGAATGATGAACAAAGATTTCCCGGATGGAAAACGGTTCAAGAGCATTTACTTTTCTAGATTATAAGAATGGATCTTGTATCACTCTATGGTATGAGTGACTTATCCAACATCATGTCTAATTACTCAGATGAAGAATGGTTTCGAGAGATAATGCAGCTGATGGTGATGGTGATGCTCATGATCTAGTCATGAGATAGTCTAGACGACTATATTGATGCTACTGGGTAAATGGTATGTTTTTGTGCTCAAGACCATTACCTGTAATACCTCCCTATCTAGGAGGGAGTGTTAATATTATGGTAGCTACTGGAGGTATTTACCTGCACATGTGAACTTGATGAGAATAAACGACTTCATAAAGCAAGAGTAAGCCCTAATGAGTTGGCTAATAACCCTAGAATTCTTGTCGGCTCAAGAACATAATTTATATTAGGTTATTAGCCTCCAAGAGAAGAAGTCGGCCAGAAATAATAATAATATATTGAACAGACACATATCTAGAAGGAGAAGTCAGCCCCAGAAAATCTGGCAGAACTAGTATAAATACAGGGCGCCAGTTCTCATTTTGACACATCTCAGAATTGCAGTTCCCAGTTTGGTGTGCACTGCAGTTCCCAGTTTGGTATGCACGTGTGGAGGAGAGCTGCAGCTAGCAGTTTCAGTGTTGGCTTGGACTATCTCTTGGCTAGGGTTTGGATTATCTGATCAGCTATTGTTGGTGCACTATCTCTGAAGGAAGATGTGCTACACCTTGTTTGGCTATCTAGCCTAGGGTTTGCTTCCAGAGTAATTCTCAATCAAGGTTAAGGTGCTCGGAGGGTGGCTTCGTTCTATGGTTGGGTGGCGAGGGTATCGTCAATGGTAAAACGAGCACACAATATTCTATATTCTAACACACACAGCTTGATAAATGACAGTAATTCAAGTGATGAATGAAAATCAATATAATTGAATGTTACTACAAGTTGTATGTTTTGGAATACCAGTCTATAAAAATAAAGGATTTTTCTTAATGTAGTGGACATAATGTTTCAATTTCATGAGGAAATGTTACCAATAAGTGTAACAATTACATATTGGTTCCATTTTGATTATTATGGACCTTTATGTTGTCCCATTTTGTATGATCATGGGTCTCTTATTCATATATAATAAAATGGGTTTGTTATTTTATTGCATTGTCAAATATTGTAAAATGTTGTGTTGTTGATTAATTAATATGTTAATGATTTACATTGTTGCAAATAACTGATTAAATGTGTGAATGATTTACATTGTTACAAATAACTGATTAAATATGTGAATGATTTACATTGTTGCAAATAATTGATTAAATATGTGAATGTTTTACATTGTTGCAAATAATAGAGGTGTAATCTATTGGATAAGGCATTAATGAAATCATTATATCAAAATGCAATAACATAAATATAAAAAAAAATATTATTATAAAAAGTATTTATAAAAAAATAATATGTAAAATATATACATATCGGTGCATTCTTTTGAACTATCAAAATGGTGTCTGAAATAATAAAGAAATCAGTGGTTTTTAAGTGGTTATGTGCATCGATGCATATTAAGCATATTGAAGCACCAATGCATATTAATTATACTGAAGCATCAATGCATATAATGTTAGATAATATTATCATTTTAGATTTTTACAGTGGACATGTGATAAATACGCAATGATTCTTTAAATATAATAACAACACCAATTCTTTAAATAAAATAATCGCACCAATTCTTTATATGTAATAGAAGCATCGATGCTTTAGAACAAAGGATTATTCAGACATCTCACTCGAATATTTGAAATTTCAGTACCTTTCGGTGCACAGGGTAATACAGGCATCGACACATACAGATTATACAAGCATTGGGATAGACATAAAATAAAAGAACACTGGTGTTGCATACAACAAAATGGGAATATGGGGCATAATAACTATAAACACACCAATGCTTTTTCATCCTATGTATGCACCAGGGCATTGATGTAATGGTGAATTGGCACATTTTCATTTTATGTATGCACCGATGCATTTCATGTAATGGCACATCAGTTCCTTTTTTGTTTTATGTACGCACCGAGAATTTATGTAATGGCACACTGATGCATTTTTGGTTTTATGTATGTTCCGAGGCATTTTATGTAAGGTAGTTCTGATACATTTTATGTTTAGGTACGCACTGGGGTGTTGTTTTTAATGGCGCACCGGTGCGTTTTGACAATAAAAGCACTGAAAAGGAAACATCTCCTACAACCTCTTCTTGCCCAAATTTTTTTAGTTAGATGGAACATCCATTAAAGCCTCTGCTAAAACCTTTGCATCCAATAGATGAGGTTGTAGTGGAGGTTTTTTTCAAAACATTTCCACATTTTGTAACACTAAAAACCTCAACAAAAGCCTTCTCTATAAGGTGTTCTCCTTGTAGTGTATCCACTTGGATCATTGTACACTTTAGCAAGGCATTTGACATAGTGCTTTGACACCTATTCAGAGAAGGATTAAGCTTCTAGGTCTTTAATACTTGGTAGTTTCACTAGTTATGACACTTTATGAGTCCATCATTGGTATAATACATACAAGAGCCAGTGATATAGATGCATTCAAAAGTACTATAGGAGTTAAACAATGTTTTTTTCTCTCTCCTAAAATTTTTAGGCTCTACATTGAATGAACTAGAGGAGTTTATAACAAACACATTGGGAAATACATATGGTTGCTTTCTTTTTGGAGTGTATATTGTTATCCTTCTTCTTCTAGATAGCATTATCTTGACATCACACTCAATGAAATCCCTTGATGTAGGAGCATCGCCAATGTCAAGCGAGCGTGGGGCAAGCGCCAACACATTTTAGGCACATGATAAATTGTTTAAAAACTTTTGAAGATAGATGTGCCAAATGTAAATGTAACAGTTAAGGAGAGGCGTACTTATATATTGTAAAGGACCTTGAGCGATTCGCTCTCATCCATAGTAGGTAGAAGGCATTTATGTTAGTAGGTAGCTTTGAATTCTCAGAGTTGACAGTTTTAGGAGCGGAGGGAAAACGGATATAGACACCCTCATTGTGTAATTGTAACATAGAAGGAGGATGCCAATTGAGAGCATAGTAGTGAAGAACATTACCAAGAAGGAGAAGAGAGCATACAGAGCTGGAACAGAGAAACTGTAATTGTAAAACATCCATGTATAGAGATTAAGTTAATAGAAGAAGTCTTAATTCAGATTCATGGCGTTGTAGTTGTTTCTTGTATATGTATGTTGAATGGTATGTTCATAATTTTACTCTTTCTGTTATACATTTGCTTTTCTATGTTGTGTGTGGATGATTTCTTGTTAAATGCTTGAAGTCTGAGAGAGAAAGAGTTAGGAAATGAGTTTCAATTGTTTCTCTATTTGAGCAAGGGATCCTGCAAGGAGTGCAGTTGAATTGTCCGCAAGGAGTGCGTTGACAAAAAGGGTTCATAGGTCTTATCTCTGAAGGCTCAGATAAGTTAACTCTTGGTCTCATTTTCCTCAAAGATGCAGTTAGGCATAGGAGTCGTGCAATGTGTGCACAGACCAAGCTGGAATCCAAGGTTTGAAACCTGAGAAGCTATTGAAGGATTGTCGCTGTAAGGAGTGCGCGGAGTTAAGGAAGTTCATCATTGAAGTAATTGAAGGTTGCCGCAAGGAGTGCGTGTAGGAGTTTCTTGAGAGACTTGAAGTCATGGAAACTCTCAGAGAGACTCAAACCTACGAAGCCATCGAAGGGAAGTGACGAACGGTTAGAATTATTTGTAGAGAATTAGCGAAATCCCACCAACCGTCCGATTTGATAGAGAAGCAAGGAGGTTACAGTTGTTACCAGAGTTTCAAGCTCAGGAGATTGTGGGCCATTAGATCCTCACCTAGTTACCTGTCAGCCATAGGATCTGATAGGAGTTGCACAGGGGTTAAACTCTCGCAGGCAGGGTGTAGGTCCTGAAAGGCATCGAGATATCGGAGTTCAGAATATCGGAAGTCTAGAGGACAGGAGATCGGGTCACTTTATAGTGAAAACCCCGATTTTGATCTGGACTATCCATCTTGAGCAGACACGTGGTGGAGATCTAGAACCCATCGGTATTTCGTCTACCGGGGTTTTAAGTTGACAGAGAATCTGTGACATCGGGGAATCGCAAGTCACGAAATCCCGAGACTGAATCAGGACCGTCCATCAGTTGAGATAGGTGGCGATGATCAAGAGCCCATCAACACTTCGCATGTCGAATTTTTGGGGTTCAGGAGGACAGGAGGACATCGGCATTTGACTTCGTGAAATCATGAACGATTTAGGACCATCCATCGGTTGGGACACGTGGTGGAGATCGAAATTCATCGGCATTTCAGGATTCAGTGTTTTGCGAATCCCGGAGACAGAAAACACACACGTTTCAGAACTGCGAAGTCTGAAACCCCGATAAGGAGGAAAGTTCTATTGTGGGGACGAATGACGTCATTTCAACATATAGGAGGTCAGGAATCGGAACTTCGGGAGTTCTGAGGGAAAGAACCCACAAGCATTTTGGTTCCCAAAGCCGCGAAGTGACAAGGACCATCCATCTCAGAGGGGACACATGGAAACAATATAGGTCTTCGAAGGGAAATCTCGAAAGGGAGACCATGTCAGGATATCGGGATTCGGAGGATCGAGAATTCTGAGGACAAGGGGTCCATGCGTTTCGGCATTCGAAAGCCTGAAATCGCAAAAGACTTAGCATTGCGATCATATGAAATAGTGGTCACATGGACCAAAAGGTAGCCACAGGGACTAACCGTTGTTGAATTCGTTTCAGCATTTCAGGGTATCGGAGATCAGGGGATTGAGAAGGTTGAGGTTCTCGACAAAGGGAATCGCAAAACCCCGAGACCCAAAATTCTGGTTGGGAAGAGACCAGGTATGCACAGAAGTTGTGACAGAGGGAAAAGGAAGGACTTGTGAATAGGGTTTTGAACAGAGATTCTAGTGAGGAATCGAAAGAGCCACTTCGGTTCGAAGGTGAAGTTAGAATGATCTGTTAAGATCGGGAGGTCAGTGCAGAGGCTTTGTCGAGGCAAAGGTGACATCTACGCCAGGTTTGGTATCAGAGCCCAAAAAGGGTTCTTTGCTTTTTGTAGCAAGGAAAAGGAAAATTCACCATGCCATCAAGAAGAAGGGACAGACAAACACCCGATCTGCTAGAGGAAAGGGAAATACCAAGAAGAAGAGGTAGGCAGGTGCCTGACCCAGCCATGGCAAGAGAAATGCATGATTTACGTGCCAGACTTGAGGACATGGAGACAGCATAGAGACACACAGTCGGTATTGGGGATATTAGTGGTTATGAAAGTGAAAATGAAGTTGAACATCAAGAAGAAAATTTTTTAGTGGAAGATGCCGCAAATGAACGCTTGATTAGAGTTGTCGCAAGGATGGGTGCTAGGGAAAAAATGGACATCCCAGTTTATGAAGGAAACCTAGACGTTGAAGAGCTTCTAGACTAGACTAGAGCTCTGGACACTTATTTTGACTATGAAGATGTCGAGGAAGACAAGAAGGTCAGACATGTTGTCACAATATTGAAAGGACATGCAGCATTGTGGTGGGATGAACTACAAGATGACAGATGCTACAAAGGCAAGCAAAAAATCAATATTTGGGATAGGATGATTGCGAAGATGAAGGCAAAATTCATTCCCATAGATTACCAGATTACTCTATTTCGAAGGATGCAAAATTTGAGACAGAAGCTGATGACAGTGAAGGAATATACTGAAGAATTCTACAGGTTGAACATCAAGGTAGGTCATCGGGAAAGCGATGATGAAAAGGTTTCCAGGTACATGAATGGCCTGAGATACGACATTCAAGATGAGATGAACATGGTAACCATCCAAATGGTGGAAGATGCTTATCATATGGATCTAAAAGATGAAGAGAAGCTGAACCAAAAACAAGGTCAGAGAGGCCGAGGCAGAAGTCAAGCCAGGGGCAGATCAGTTGTCCAAGATAAAAACCAGAAACCCAAGGAGGACTGGAAGAAACCTCAGATTCGAACTGAAAGAGGTGGAACCTCACAACGAGGGAAATATGTTGAACAGAGAGGGAAGCATACTGAACAAAGAGGAGATTATGCTGATAATAATATTTTTCCTCGTACTAGAGGTAGAGGAAGAGGAAGAGGTGGAGTAATAAAGTGCTTCACGTGTGGAAAAAATGGACACAAATATTATGAATGTCCATACAAGAATAAAGAGAGTGGAGAGACTCACATCGCCGAAGCACAGAGGTGAAATGTTGAGGCAGAGGATGCTGAAGGTGGAAGATCGTTGATGATGCGAAAAGTTCTCTTAACACCAGAGAAGGAGGTGTAAAATCTGGTACAAAGGAACATAATTTTTCAGACTGCTTGCAAAACCAAGGACAAGGTATGCAAGGTTATTGTGGACAGTGGTAGCATGGATAATCTCATTTCAACGGAGATGGTAGAAAAGCTGGAGCTGGAGACGAGTGAACATACAAGTCCATATAGAGTTTCATGGCTACAAAAAGGACATCAGGTAAATGTCACTAAACAATGTTTAGTTGAATTTAAGATAGGAGGATATAATGATAAGATACTCTGTGATGTTATTCCCATGGATGTTTGTCATCTATTTTTGGGTAGACCGTGGCAATATGACAGGAATGTGATTCATGATGGGAATATGAATACGTACACCCTAGAGAGGAATGGGAGAACTCACATGTTGCTTCCAATCAAAGATAAGGAAGTGAAACCTGAAGTAAGTAACACAGTGCTTCTCATGAGTGGGAAGGAACTCCTTAATGAGGTCAAGAAGAAGGAGGAATCACAATTCATTGTGGTCATGAAGCCAACGATTGTTTTAACCAGCACAAGGATAGATGATCTACCAGAAGAAGTTTAGGAACTGCTGGAAGAGTTCGCTGACATAGTAGTGTATGAACTACCTCGTTTGTTGCCACCAATCAGGAGTGTGAGTCATCATATTGATCTCATACCTGGAGCCAGTTTACCAAACAAAGGAACGTACAGATTAACACCGTAGGAGAATGAAGAGGTCAAAAGACAAGTCTAGGATTTGTTAGATAAAGGGTTGGTTAGAGAAAGCTTGAGTCTATGTGTTGTTCCGACAGTACTCAGTCCAAAGAAAGACGAAGGCTGGAGGATGTGTACTGATTCAAGGGAAATCAACAAGATAACCATCAGGTATAGATTTCCATTGCCAAGGATGGATGATCTGATGGATTTCTTAAGTGGAGCAAAAAAAAATTTCGAAGATTGATTTGAAAAGTGGATATCACCAGATTCGTATGAGGGAAGGTGATGAATGGAAAACAACCTTCAAGACTAACGAAGGTTTGTATGAATGGCTTGTTATGCCATTTGGGTTAACAAACACACCAAGTACCTTCATGAGGTTGATGAACAAAGTCCTGAAGGAATTCATCGGAAAATTTGTCATTGTGTATCTGGATGATATACTGATCTTCAGTAAAACAGAGGCAGAGCATCTAAAACACTTAGCTACAGTGATGAAGAGATTACAGCAAGAGAAGCTGCTGATAAACATGAAGAAATCCTCATTCATGAATACAGAACTCATCTATTTGGGCTTTGTTATTTCTGCAGATAAATTGAGGATGGATCCAGATAAGGTGGAGGTGATCAAGAATTGGCCATCACCAAAGAGCATATTTGAGGTAAGAAGTTTTCACAGATTGGCTAGTTTCTACCGGAATTTCATCAGGAATTTCAGTGGAATTAGTGCACCAATGATGGACACGGTGAAGAAAAGACACTAATCTTTTCACTGGATAGAAGAGGCTGAGAAGAGCTTTAATCTATTGAAGAGGAAAATCATGGAACAACCAATTCTGGTGTTGCCTGATTTCCAAAAGACATTTCAAGTGAAATGCGATGCAAGTGGATTTTCAATAGGGGCAGTCTTGAGTCAAGAAGACAGGCCGATAGCATACTTCAGTGAGAAGTTGAATGAAGTGAAAGTGAAGTACTCCACATATGACAAGGAGTTCTATGCTATCATTCAGGCATTGAAGAAGTGGAGACACTATTTGATTCCGAAGGAGTTTGTCTTATACAGTGACAATCATGCATTGCAGTTTGTGACTCAACAGGAAAAGTTGAATCAAAGACATGTAAAATGGGATGAATACATGCAGAATTTTACTTTTGTAACTAAGCATATTTCTGGAACTGCTAACAAAATTGTTGATGCTTTGAGTAGGAAATGTTTGCTATTGCAGGAGTTTAGAGTTAAAACATTGGGTTTTGATGACCTTAGGAACATGTATAGAGATGATCCAGATATTAAGAAGGCATATGAAGAAGCTGAGAATCCAATTATCAGAGATAGAAGCCAATGGACATAATACATAATCTGGGAAGGATTGTTGTTTAAAGGTAATCAACTTTGTATTTCAAAATTCTCCATGAGGGAGAATTTGTTGAAGGAGAAACACAGTGGAGGATTGGTCGGGCACTTTGGTCATGACAAGACATTCGAAAAACTAAATGAGTCATATTTTTGGTTGGGAATACAAGCAGATGTCAAGAGATTCGTGGACAGATGCAGAATTTTTTAGCATTCGAAAGGAAAGAGACAGAATGCAAAATTTTATCAACCATTGCCAATACCTGAGAGGCTATGGGATGCAGTGAGCATGGATTTCATATTGGGGTTGCCAAGAACACAAAGAGGGTTTGACTCAATCTTTGTGGTGGTGGATAGATTTTCCAAAATGGCACACTTTATTCCATGTCAGAAAACCAGTGACGCAACTCACATTGCGAATATGTTTTTCAAAGAAGTCGTTCGACTTCATGTCTTACCAAGGAGCATAGTTTCGGATCGAGACACTAAATTTGTAGGGAAATTTTGGAGGACCTTATGGAAGAAGCTGGGAACTAACTTGTTGTTTAGTTCGTCTTATCATCCTCAGATAGATGGACAGACATAAGTGGTGAACAGGAGTTTAGGAGACTTGCTGAGGAGCTTGGTGATAGAACACCATAGCCAATGGGACAACATATTACCATAGGCAGAGTTTGCTTATAACAACTCAGTTAAAATAAGCACAGGAAAAAGTCCATTTCAAATTGTTTATGGCGTGCAGTCGAGAGGAATTTCTGATCTGAGAGATTCAGAACAGATTGCGACTAGGAGCGCTAGTGCAAAAGATTTTGTAGAGGCGATGAAAGAACTTCACAAACAAGTGAAGGAGCGTTTACAGAACTCGAGCCAGGAGTATAAGCGAAGAACAGATCAACACAAGAGACAACTTTAGTTTGAGGTTGGTGATTTGATTCTGGCACATCTGAGAAAGGAAAGGTTCCTGAAGGGGACATATAACAAACTAAAGATGAAGAAGATTGGACCATGTAAGGTCTTGAAGAAATTTGGGGCAAATGCTTATGAGATTGAATAACCCGATGGGATCGGAATTTCTCCAATATTCAATGTCTCAGATTTGTACCCATACAAAACTGAGGAATCATGAACAAGTGATGAAAAACCAAAGATCCAATGGACAAAGCAGATGCCTGTTGCAAAGAAGCCACAGATGGAAAGCATACTAGACAAAAGAATTAGCAAGAAGACTAGAAGAAAATAATACTTTGAATACTTGGTCAAGTGGAAGGGACATCCAGTTGAAGATGCCAGCTGGGAGAATGAAGAAGATATTCAGAAGCATGGATAGACCGTGCGAGAGCTCATGGACAGGAGCCCATGAAAATTTTCAAGTGAGGGAGTATGATGCAGGAGCATCACCAATGTCAAGCGAGTGTGGGGCAAGTGCCAACGCATTTTAGGCACATGATAAATTGTTTAAAAACTTTTGAAGATAGATGCGCCAAATGTAAATGTAACAGTTAAAGAGAGGCGTAATTATATATTGTAAATGACCTTGAGTGATTCGCTCTCATCCATAGTAGGTAGAAGGCATTTATGTTAGTAGGTAGCTTTGAATTCTCAGAGTTGACAGTTTTAGGAGTGGAGGGAAAACGGATATAGACACCCTCATTGTGTAATTGTAACATAGAAGAAGGATGCCAATTGAGAGCATAGTAGTGAAGAACATTACCAAAAAGGAGAAGAGAGCATATAGAGCTGGAACAGAGAAACTGTAATTGTAAAACACCCATGTACAGAGATTAAGTTAATAGAAGAAGTCTTAATTCAGATTCATGGTGTTGTAGTTGTTTCTTGTATATGTATGTTGAATGGTATGTTCATAATTTTACTCTTTCTATTATACATTTTCTTTTCTATGCTGTGTATGGATGATTTCTTGTTAAATGCTTGAAGTCTGAGAGAGAAAGAGTTAGGAAATGTGTTTCAATTGTTTCTCTATTTGAGCGAGGGATCCTGCAAGGAGTGCAGTTGAATTGTCCACAAGGAGTGCGTTGACAAAAAGGGTTCAGAGGTCTTGTCTCTGAAGGCTCAGATAAGTTAACTCTTGTTCTCATTTTCCTCAAAGATGCAGTTAGGCATAGGAGTCGTGCAATGTGTGCATAGACCAAGCTGGAATCCAGGGTTTGAAACCTAAAAAGCTATTGAAGGATTGCCGCTGCAAGGAGTGCACGGAGTTAAGGAAGTTCAGCACTGAAGTAATTGAAGGTTGCCACAAGGAGTGAATGCAGGAGTTTCTTGAGAAGCCATCCGATTTGATAGAGAAGCAAGGAGGTTACGGTTGTTACCAAAGTTTCAAGATGAGGAGATTGTGGGCCGTTGGATCCTCACCTAGTTACCCGTCAGCCGTAGGATCTGACAGGAGTTGCACGGGGGTTAAACTCTCGTAGGCAGGGTGTAGGTCCAGAAAGGCATCGGGATATCGTAGTTTGGAATATCGGAAGTCTAGAGGACAGAAGATCAGGTCATTTTATAGTGAAAACCCCAATTTTGATCTGGACCGTCCATCTTGAGGAGACACGTGGCAGAGATCCAGCACCCGTCGATATTTCGGCTACCGGGATTTTAATTTGACAGAGAAACTGCGACATCGGGGAATCGCAAGTCATGAAATATTGAGACTGAATCAGGACCGTCCATTAGTTGAGACAGGTGGCGACAATCAAGAGCCTGTCGGCATTTCACATATCAGATTTTCATGGTTCATAAGGACAGGAGGACATCAGCATTTGACTTCGCAAAATCGTGAATGATCGAGGACCGTCCATCGGTTGGGACACGTGGTGGAGATCAAAAGTCATCGGCATTTTGGGATTCGGCGTTTCGTGAATCCTGGAGACAGGAAACACACACGTTTCCGAACTGTGAAGTCCAAAACCCTGATAAGGAGGAAAGTTCTATTGTGGGGCCGACTGACGTCATTTCAACATATAGGAGGTCGAGAATCGAAACTTCGAGAGTTCCGAGGGAAAGAACCCACAAGCATTTTGGTTCCCGAAACTGCGAAGTGATGAGGAACGTCCATCTCAGAGGGGACGTGTGGCAACAATCTAGGTCTTCGAAGGGAAATTGTGAAAGGGAGACCATTTTGGGAAATCAGGATTCGGAGGATCGGGAATCTTGAGGACAAGGGGTCCATGCGTTTCAGCATTCGAAAGCCCGAAATCGTGAAAGACTTAGGATTGCAATCATATGAAATAGTGGTCACATGGACCAAAAGGTAGCCACGGGGACTAACTGTTGTTGAAGCCGTTTCGACATTTCAGGGTATCAGAGATCGGGGGATCGAGAATGTTGAGATTCTCGACAATGGGAATCACGAAACCCTGAAACCTGAAATTTTGGTTGGGAAGAGACCAGGTATGTGCAGAATTTGTGACAGAGGGAAAAGGAAGGATCTATGAATAGGGTTTTAAACAAATATTCTAGTGAGGAATCGAAAGAGCCACTTCAGTTCGAAGGTGAAGTTAGAACGATCCTTTAAGACCGAGAGGTTAGTACAGAGGCTTTACCGAGGCAAAGGTGACATCTGCGCCATCCCTTTAAAAACAACAAGACATCTTGGGATATTTTTGTGACTCCCATGGGCTTCAAGGGAACTTTGGGAAAACAAAAGATTGTCACTCAACACCTTTAAGATAGAGGAAAATTTAATGACATGCTCACTTATAGGGTTGGGTGGGTGGATATGGTCTCATATTTGCATATATTTAGGAGTACTCTTATTAGACCATGCTTCAATATGACACTAGAAGTAGAGTCTCATTTAATCTAAGGTTACACCATGAATACTCCCCTTGAGAAGTAATATTTCCAACATCAATTTCAAGAAATCTAGGAAAATATATGTCTCTTTCACTCATTGGTCATACCTACTCTTCTTTGTGGATGTGATATGTGGATACCTTATTCTTTGAGTTACAAGTTGGCACTGGATAGAGCGAGTCCTAGTTTCGATGCTCTCCAAACACATCCACAAAAA
This sequence comes from Picea engelmannii, assembly GCA_009831015.1. Taxonomy (NCBI): domain Eukaryota; kingdom Viridiplantae; phylum Streptophyta; class Pinopsida; order Pinales; family Pinaceae; genus Picea; species Picea engelmannii. Next base: position 126,297 of record ML779778.1, read on the forward strand.
TATTTTAGTTGCTCATACCATCGTTCTTGTAGAGTTCAACATGGACCCACTAATTGATTTTTTGGTCTTCTAGGTTGTGATGATAATTCATAGTTTTAATCTAATGGGAACCCTTTAGACAGGTCATCTCAGGTACCCATATCTTGCAGTTATGTATTATATACATCATACATATAATAGGATCCACTCCCACTGGTATGTTGTAGCCTCCTTATTACTCCATATATTCAATGTTGATATTGATAGGCTATGTCCACATAACTTCTTGGTGGACACACTAAAGCTCTCCAAAATAGAGGTAAATGGGAGCATCTGAGAAGAGATCTTTAAATGTTATCTTTTTTGTGCATGAGTTGCAACTATAGTGCCACTCTCATTAAATATTTGTTAATATTTAATATATATCTTATTTTCAGTGATTGGCTCATTAGACCCCGTGGATACACCAAACTCTAGTTCTATTGTAGTTAAAGAGTTCTTGTAACATCACCAAACAATCAAAAAAGAAAAATTTTAAATAATAGTTATTATTATCATGTCAAGGATAATAGATTCATCATGTTTGTTGCACTTGTTATGTTAAATTATATTAAGAACAATACCACTCTTTAATTATGCCATATTTATTTTTATCATGACAGGTTAAAGGTTCAAGTAGTGGATTATCCAACATTAATTATCATTCTATC
>ML779778.1:149274-177082 GCA_009831015.1 Picea engelmannii
ATAGGTTACATATGATTTTAATATACTATAGTATTAATCAATTATATTTTATTTATAGTTCTAGTTGTTTATAACGTAGGCTTTTGTGCTTTTAGGGTTTAAGCTTAGAATTTAAGCTGAACATATGGATTTATAATGTAGGTCTTTGCACTCTTAGGGTTTAAGTTTAGAATTTAAGCCAGCCATATGGATCTATCTCTACATCTCTTATTTATTTATAATCCAGTTCTAATACCTTTTTCATTGACTAATCTGTCCTGAAGATGAATTTAGGTAAAGAATTTGAAACATCAATCAAAATGAACTACATTGTGGATAATATGGAATACAACTCTGAAAAATCACACCACATGAACCTAAAACCATGTAGTTCTTCAAAATTAACATCAACAGACATATAAATTCCTCTGAGACAAAACCAACAAAACATGCTAAGATAAACCTTATGAATAAATAGAGACATATCAAACTAAACAGGAAACAGTACCAGAGTGGGTCGGGTTCAAAAGGGCCTAGATCAACATGAGTCATTGGGCCTTTGCCTTTGCCCAAAATCTTTTGATCAACAACCTCCTAATGATTTTTGGATTGTATCTAGTCCTGACTAAGTCAGAGGTTCCACCAACATCCATTATTTCCTCTTTTGTCTTTGGATCCAAATCCATCACCTTAAATTTCAAGCTAAAGGCCACTCATCATAAAACTGTAAAATTTGCTTTCAGTCATCGTAGTCTAACCAAATTTCATGCTCCTGGTGTTGTTTCTTTTCCAATGTTGTGGCCACCAGTCTTTCCAACCAATATAATTCCATTTCTCTAAATACTTTAGTGTCTCAGGACCTGGAGAATCTCATATCCATAAGCCAATCCTGAAATTCGGCACTGATTTTCTACCTAGGAGTTTGGCTATGCTTTTTTTTAACTGCATCCATCAATCCCTCCACTACTTTCTGAACATGCTCAAACACGTTCTCATGATATCTTTGTTGAGCCTACAAAGCCTCCTTTTTAGTACCCATGCCCCAAAATCCAGGCCTGGCCTGCTTGTTGGTCGAAACCTTGGCCTTTCCTCTCCTCCATGACACCCATTGACTCGGTTCAAGGATATCTAGCTCAGATGTGTTCTCCATCTTAGTTTCCCAGTTCCAGAGTTGCATTATTAGTATTATGTTCTACCCTGAATCATAATATGACCACCCCATACAGACACAAGACATGATCGATGACCACCATGAAGCCACCACCATGTACAGGGAACCACAAGATTGAATCGGAGCTTTGAGAAGGCATCATACAAAGAGAATCTAGTTGGGCCTCCACTCTTCAAAACCCACCAACCAATGCCTAAGAAGATAGGGATCCCTTGTAGTCTCATAGACCCTATAACAATCAAGGATCTCAATGTTCAAAAAAAGAGGGGAAGCTTGAAACGCAGGTAAAACGTCAAGAAAGAACCATATTAAAACATCACCAATATAAACCCAAAACCTGTGAGAGAAGGGCACATCCAAAGATGTAGAGGTGACATAGATCCCATTTTTCCATCCATGGAACCTCTTCACAACTGAAAATTTAAGAGTCCTACATATGTTGTAATCCAATTGAAGCTCTAGCTGTTAAAATACCACAAACCACCTGTTGTCATCATCTTCTTCTGGTCCTTCCACTTAGACACTCTTGGCCCATGCCAAATGTTATTATTGTGGTAATCATTCAAATGTCCCTCTTGACCCTGCTCCTCATCTTACCTTGAGTTACCAATACACTCTCATGCATCACCATAACTCATGGGTGCATCTTCCATGCTCGCCCATGGAAGTGTCTAGATGTGTGTACATAGATAGGTCTCTTCCCTCCATGTCGTGGAAGAATCATTTACCACCTCAACCACTCGATCCAAGGGAATTACAACCATAACATCATATCGCAAGCATGGATGATTTTAAGGATGGAAATTTATTTTAAAATGTAAAAATCTTGTCGAATCATACTAATCCTTCATATTCCAACTATAAATGTTTGGCGATATTTTTGTAAAAATTTCAAATTTCTAAGGATTTTATACAGTTTGTATAAAAGTTTGGTGATTTTTAAGGTAAAATAATTTTATCCTATAGAATTTGGGTGAATCNTATTCCAACTATAAATGTTTGGCGATATTTTTGTAAAAATTTCAAATTTCTAAGGATTTTATACAGTTTGTATAAAAGTTTGGTGATTTTTAAGGTAAAATAATTTTATCCTATAGAATTTGGGTGAATCATTTTTAGAATGGTGAATCTTGCTTTGGGAAAAACCATGAAAAATTAGCCCATGAACGAAATTTAGCCCCTAAAATCATCCTATTCGCAAGTCTGAAATCTATTCATCATAGAGCTTACCTATTTCTATGCCAATACTTTCCTATCATTTGAATATTATAATTTTGCATAATTATTTGCAATTGAAAGTAATAATATTAAAATTAAAAAGGATAATAAGTAACAATAATCTTTTACTTATTTAATGAATATACTATTTTTTTAAAAGAAATATTACTAGGAATTAAAATCATTTATCCAAATAAAAAATATGAATTTGTCGATATAGAATACAATCTAAATTTCCTCAGCAATTACATGTAGGATTTTAATAATACATGTATGAATTAATTGGATATAAAACATACTACAACTAAAGGATATTGGACTCATAAATTTTCTTTTAAATAAAAATTCAAAGTGAATTCCAAAGACCAACCAATTTTATGAATTGATCTCTTCCTAGTTTACTTTGTCGAATGACATTTGTTTACAGTGAGCATGTTAGAAATAATCGCATGAATATAGTCGAGGGATATTGATTCATCATAACCACTCAACATCAATATAATTCATTTCCCTTGTGTTAATTTACTCAGGTTCCATTCTAAAAAAACTAATTATGAAATTTACTAGGCCAATTCACAATCATAAATGCCAACATTTTAAATCATAACCTACAATATTCATTGTTATTAGTCCCTGTCGTATGCATAGAGGGACTACAATGATCGATAATTCATTGACTACATATTAGTTTGTCCTTTGACCCGAAATATTTGCACAGTGTCTATTGTTGGAGCTATGGAATTAAAAGCATATTTTTTTATATAATAAAAAGTACCATATATGTATTGATCTAATTGGATAAGAGATTGGATGTCTTATTGCCAGCTTCACTATTCCCAATGTTTAATATGGCAACATATCCAAACTTTTTCTCGTATACAGTATTTTTCAATCATATATTTTTCCTTTATATTGGTTGAACGTGGATTAATGCTAGCATTGGTTCGAATGTTTGTATTAGCATTTTCTGCTAGCTGACTATATCCGTAGGTTTTGAAATGTACTAAGCATATTGAAATGTTTTGATATCCAAGCTTTATAGTGATTGAGAATTCCAAAGTTATAGCGTGTTTGTCGGATGTATTTTTGTTGAAATGTATTGACACTTATTCTAAGATGCTTGGATAGGCCTGACAACTTAAATGGTTACATGACACGACGTCCTCCAACAGCCCTGACAGCTTAAATGTTTGCATATCGCGAGTTCCTTCGACAACCTGACAACCTTAAATGTTTATGTAAATACGCTTCTCGTAGTACATTTTTCCTCGAAATTTTCTATAGAGTTACAGTCAATTTGCACAGTCTCTGCCTTTCGAATGCAATTTCGTAATCGTTGAAGCTACATACATTGTTTATGTTGGGTATGTGTTATATTCTTTACATGTGTGTGTGTGTGTGGGTGCGTCAGATTCGAAAACTGCGTCTAACGATCTCTCTTAGTAGTGCTCTGTCATGTGCGCCAGACGCTTTCTTAGGGGGGTCCTAGGGGGGGGGGCAGGTATGCCACCCCCTAGCTACGCCCAGCATTCGAGGCAGCGCCCCGAATTGTTTTAAGCGGATTTTGCTATTTTTAGCGGTTTACTAAATTAATCCTGGATTAAGGGATTAGGGTTTTGGTATCTATGGAATCCCTAATAACATTGTATATATTGTATAGTGAATGGTGAAATTCGATATAATGAATATAAGAAAGTTTTTCCCAATTAAGGGTTTCCGGTATAAAATCTCTGTGTAATATGTGTATGAGCCATTGATTAAATTCTGTTTTTCTTAAGAATCTATATGCATTGCTTTACTTCACAGGTTTAAAATTTATAGTTTACTGGTTCGGTGAGTGCTTCTTCTTCATTGGTTTGTCGGTTGATGGTTGTTTTCGTTTCGCTTGCCATTGGACCTGTGGTTCTACATTTCATTGTTTCGGAGTAAGTTTCGATGCCAGGCTTCCATGTTGTATTCCTTGTTTGTTGTTCAGTGTTTGCAGTTTGCAAGTAAAAATGTTTGCTTGTTTGTAGTGCCATTCTCGTCGTATGTTTCTGGTTCCTTCTCTGCTTGGGCTGCAGTTTCGTAATCATTGGAGATACATATGTTGTTTACTGGCTCATTGGTTCTTGTTGGTTCGTTGGTTCGTGGGTTGCTGGTTTTGTTTTGTTGCCTCGGGTTTGTGCTTTGGGGCCCTGGGGGTGCAGTTCGGCCTGTTCATGGTTTGTCGCTGGTTTGGTCCTTGCTATTTTCTTTTGTTTGATTCGGCCTTGCAGGGTTGGGGTCTAGTGGTGGTGGTTGGAGCTTTTCTTTTTCTTTGTTTTTTGGATTATTATTGTTTTTTTGGGGCGATTTATGGTGTTCAACCCCTTCACCCACGAGTCGACATGCAGTTGTGTTATTTTCTCTGTCTATCGAGGCCAAAATCTATTATTCTGTCATATTTTTTTGGTGCTTCATTTCTGGCATGAAAGAAAATAGTTGCATGCAAAATTGTTCCAGGATTGCATGTGAAATTGCAATATCCAGTGTTTTTTTGTTGGAATAAAGCATATGTATGTAGGCTACATTTATAAACCATGTATGGTCAGATGTGTTGAGATGACATTGCATGTTCTTTCTCCTCTACATAGACTGGTGTGCGCACGATACAATTTATGTTGTATCGTGGGCTCAACAGTCTGTGTAGAGGATAAAGAACATGTATTTCTATTGATGGAAGCATATCTAGATAAATTGCCACAGAAAACCCGAAATCGTTTAGCTATGGCCATGCAATTGCGTGATATTTTGTGCCTTGTAATATATTTTGGGCAGGGAAAAACATTTTACATGTTTACAACCATGGATAGAGAAGCACAAAGGTTCATGTTTCTGCCTTTCTAGACTGTTCTTTGATTCTATTTTGTTGTATGTACATATTGCTTGTTCTCCAGTGAATACCAACTGCCATTGATGTTCATTGTATTTTTTGAGTTCCCACATTCAAACAAACAAAATAGCTGGAGAAAACGAGGGAGTCTTCACTGCATCGGTTGAAGAGGATGTAGAAAGGTGCATGTTTGTATTGTTGTTTCATATTGCATTGTTTTGTATTTCATTTATGGTCTGTATATGTGTTCAACTAGTTTAGTGTATGTACATGTTGTGTGTCTTTCTACATGGTAAGTTGTGTTCGTTACATGCCTTTCTGTATACTAACTTGCTTCTCTCACTGTGTTTTCGCTGCATTGCTACATTTAAACAAACAGAATAGCTGGAGATGATGATGGGCTCTTTGGCGGGTAAAAAGCCCTCTTTTCTCTTTCTTTTACATGTTTATCTTCATTATAAGTTATCTTGAATACATGCCTTCCTGCATACTAAGATAGTTTATGTATGTTGTGTTTTGGTTGTATTACTGCATTTAAAATAACAGAATGGCTGGACAGAGTGATGGGCTCTTTGGCGGGTGAATAGACCTGTTTCTCTTTCTTTTAGATGTATGTCTTCGTATTAACTTGCCTCAATGTCCATTGCATATTCGGTGTTGCTGCCTTGGAAAAAATAGGTTGCTTGGACAAGAAGATGAATTGTTGTGTGCAACAGCAGAGGGTTCTGTGGTACAATCTTCTAAAAGGTATACCAAGTGTGTCGGTAAATTAAATATACAAACCGAGTAGGGGCATATAGTATTAGAGTTGAAAATGATGCCTTGGTGGTAATAGGGTTTTCTGCCCTGCATATTTCTAGTTTTTCCATTTTCTATTATCCCTTTTGTTTTCTAGGTGAGTTGCTTAGTGTGCTTTCCAAAAATTCCTTCGTGTGTCAGTTGGCGAACTAGTGGATTCACATATGTGGTTGTGCTTCTGCCTTATTCCATAGGTGCCCGCTTTCTTGATTGCGGGTGCCAGGCTACTAGGTTGAAGATTGTTCCCCTGGCTTCCGGGGGTCCGCGATATACAGATTGGCCATGGTGCCACATGCTCACACCCTGTTTACTGTTAAACATTTCTCCAGTTAAAAAATTTAGATGCATATAGTTTTACGGTTTTTTTAGTCCTTCTGATGGACAATATACAATGCATATGCTTGTTTAGCCCTGATGTTCATCTGTGCATGCTTGCATCAAAAAAAGTTGGATTAGAGACACGGGTATGAGCATTCAGTCATCCCAGACATCAGCAGACCGACAAGGCCAAAGGTAAAGATACATATGCTCTGCTCTTACTATGTTTACTAAACAAATATCTTGGGGTGTATATTCATCTATGGCATGGCGGATATGCTGATGCCATTTTCAATACATGGTTTGCAGCTTGCAAGAAGTATCAACAAGTACAAGCGAGACGCCGAACGTGCTGGATGTTCCACAGACTAAGAGGTGTGGTTGCAAAACTATGGCTCCATAGTTCATCAAATCTACGCGTGTACTTGTAGATTTATACCAGTGAAAGAGGAATACCCAAAAAAATTTTAAAAATTAAAATAAAAATTATGCACAAGTCTAGAGTTGTGACATCCAAGTACTGTCAATAGAGGGCTTGAACAACCGTCGAACTGGACAAGTGTTCGTTAGGGACATAATGGTTGTCTATGGCACCTACTTGGACAAGGCAAACAAAAGTAGACCCATTATGTGTGCTGACATGATATAAAAAGAGGCAATGATGATTGTGACACTAACTGTTCCTCCGCAACTTGTCCAGAGACATGCAGAAAAGCTATTGTCGCGTAATGGGATATCCATTACAAATTTTAATATATTTCCCAAAACAATATATGACCGTGGTGATTGCGATCGAATTATTTCGCTCAACGAAACAAGCATTATGGAAATAATTCCCTCTGTTTGTTCAGAGTATCGTTTTTTCCCGGACTCGATCATCAGCCAACTTGCATAGAGCACTGATATTTACCCAATCGAAATGATTGGCGCAGTTGTCACACTGGTGAGAAAATTTGGCTCACAACACATTCTCCATATAAAAGATGGAGAGTCGGACAATGACAAGGAAATGGTACCACTTTTCACATTCAGTTTTGACCTTTACTTTTGCATTTGCATGTATCTGGGATAATTTACAAAAATATTGCACTGTTCCATGTTGCAGCTACAATTTGTCGATACGTATTCAGATTTTTTTTCGTCAATGGAACAACATTTGCAAAAAGGGAAAATTCCAATTATGTTGTTCAAAAATATAACAAAGAAGAGGGATGTTAGAGAAACGATCTTTTGGACAACCCAGGCAACATTTGTAATAGAGTTGCAAGCAGATATAGTGGAGGATCTTAAGAAACTAGCTACCTCTACAACTGTTGTGCGTATACATCCACAAAATCATCCTCACTTTTCTTATAGAAATAGCCTTCAACAAATTTCTACGCCTGTTTATTTTTTATTTTTTATTTTTTAAGGTGACGGGGGGATGCAGTTGTGTATTGTATTGTTCAATGTATTAATTCCTATGCTGGTGTTCCTAGGTTAAAGGTATTTTAGTTGCAGCCAATGTGTACTAGACACCCTTTGAACCTGCATGTGAAAAATGCAACTACCCTGCTTTTGCCTCCGCTTTGATAAGTGATGATACGATTGATTGTCTGCGATGCGGTAAAAAATGTCCATATATATATATGGACATTGTGTTAATTTTGTTATCTGAACTGTGGGAAACACAACCGTGGATTGTACAGTTAGGCAGCCTCTATTACAAAATGTGCTTCCTAAATTGGCAGAGTTGTCGTATGAAACGTATCGACAGAAAAAGGCAAGCAGTGTCTACATGCTGCGGGAGCTTCAGATACATAACAAATTACCTTAGATGAGGACAATGCAATTTTTCATATCGGATGAAGAAGGGGAGAAAAAATAATATATGTCAAACTTTGGCAGAAAATGAAAATATATGATGTTTCTCTGTAATATTTGTTCAGCATTCAAATGAATGTTCGTTGGAGTTGGCTAGTTGGAATTGCACAGGTATAAGATTCACATGGTAGCAAACCCCACATGTCCCATGGCCTCAGTTATTTTCTACTAGGAACATATACCAGATGCAAAAGATAGCGAAAACGACAACGTCTTTTCTTTGTATATCGAATTGTTTGGTACAAAGGTTGATGGGTTCTGTTGTATGAAACCTTCTGGGAACTTGCTTGCGGCCTGTTTGAAGTTTGGTTGGTTTTTGGTTATGTCCTTTGTCTGTCAATTTGTACACCATGGAACTCCAACTGTTCTTTGGAGGACATGGAACAATATAACTAATTTTTTTAGCCAGGTGGTCCGCAGATCTACTTGATAATTTCTATGGTGCTATGACACAAATGTACCATGTGGCTTGTTTTAGAAGATTTCCTTGATCGGTGGACTTGGTCAAATTATTGTTCTGGAATAATTTGAAATCAAGGAATATATATTGTGTGAAGTGAAACATGTGTTGTCATATCAACAAAAGGCCCTTAAGATTCAAATTGGTCATTGTTTTCGCATTATTTTTTCTTATTCCATGGACTTGGTAAAATTAATGTCCTGGAATAATTTGAAATCAACGAATATATACTGTGTGGAGTGCAATTGTGCTATCATATGAACAAGAGGCACTTAAAATTCAAATTGGTCCTTGTTATGCTTGCGGTGATAGAATTTAAAAAAAAACTTTGTTTTGTTTCCTCCATTTTTTTAAAAATAAACGATATAACATCCTTTAATAATTTAATGTAATTTAGTTGTACAATATCAATATTAAATATTAATAATTTAGTATTTTGAAATAATGTTTTTAGATAGAGTTAGATAGGATGACCATCCCTAAACAATTGCAATCTTTAAACCCTGAAGTCCATCTGTGAATATGTATATCGCGGAACTCCGAATACTATTTGTAGAGCATGCAACAATAGAGGTCCAATTTTCAGCCCGCCAGTCCCAGAACCCAACTCGAGAGTGCCCGATCCAAGAAAGTGGGCTAAATATGGAATTAATACCGAATGGTTATGGGACATTAAAAGTGCAATGTTGAGCCAACCAACCCACAATTCTGCCTGTCAATTTGTATACCGCAGACGTCTGGGTGCTATTTGTAGGGGACGGAACGATAGAGGCTCAATTTTCAGCCCGCCAGGCCGAGAACACACAATCCAAAAAGTGCCCAAGATTGGAATGATGTATTTGCATATGCTATATAAAATCTCATCTCCATACTTTATAAAAGTACATGTTTACTATGTATTGCTCATTTGTCCAAAAAGTTTTATATCACTCACTCAACCAGATTGTACAAACTTTGTTGTCTAATTAAATTCTGCAATATCAATATGCAATATTAATAATTTAGTATTGAAATTAATGTATTTAGATATGTTAGATAGTTGATAGGAATTTCCATCCGTGAACAATGGCAAAGTTGAAACTGCCAGCCCTCGAGTCCATCTGTCAATCTGTATATGGCGGAACTCCGAGTGCTATTTGTGTTAGAATATTAAAGGATGTGCTCGTTTTACCATTGACAATATCACTATTGTCACCCAACCATAGACCGAAGCCACCCTCCATGCACCTTGACCTTGACAGAGAGAAGAATCCTGGTAGCAATCCAATAGCCAAGCAAGGCTAATGCACCAAGAAAGAAGTAACCAAAGCTAATCAGAGAGTCCAACCCAAAACTGGCGCAACACCTTCTCCAGGACTTGCGCACAAGACTGCCAGACTGCAGTGTGCACAAGTGACCTTCTGCGATTATGAGAAGTGTGTCAAATGAGAGACTGGTGCCTTGTATTTATAGTATTTCTGGTAGACTTTCCTAGGCTGACTTCTCATTCTGGGTACTAATTAAATCATATTAATTATCTCTCTTCAGCCGACATCTCATCTAGGGTTACGTTCATTTCTTTTCTTTCTTCTAGAACATTCTAATCTTGTCAGAGGTCACAATAGAGGTACATACCTCTTGAAGCTACCATAATATCAACACCCCCTCCTAGCTAGGGAGGTATAACTGATAATGGTCTTGAGCACAAACAAACCATTCAACTGGTAGCATCACGAGCACCGTCATTATTATCCAACTGGATAATCTCCATAAAAACTGGTACAATATCAATTGATAAAACACAACTGTGTTTATCTATGGTAGTACACAACTACTCAAACCGTGACACATAGTCACAAACAATGGAACATATCCACCACAGTGGCATATCTCTACTATCTGGAGACATGCAGTCTCCATAACAATCATCTGATATCAACCTGCAAAGAAAATATTGTTATGATATAAATTGAATCATCTGGGCCATTCTTTCACTCACATCTATGAGATCTGAAAGAGTAACTGCCTTTAGAGTAGAACATCAATGATGAGCTATTTGGACCATTCTTCTCAAGCAAGGAAGAATGGTTGTCCTGATTTCTGAGCCTAGACCATTCCTCACCCTGGGCCATTCCTCCGACACTAAACAAAGTGTAACCTGGAGAGAATGAATCTGCCCTAAGGAATGCCTGTCTCTGGTTGTTGAACCTGGACCATTCCCCACCCTGGGCCATTTCTCTGACACTAAACAAAGTGCAACTTGGAGAGAATGAATCCGCCCTAAGGAATGATTGTCCAGACCATTTCCAAAGGAAATGACTATCCTGAACCAACCTCCATAAATGGACCACTCCCCATGTTAATCACAATGGGAAATCGTTGTCCGGCGAGGTGGGCCAATCTTCTTGAGTAACCCTCAAGAAGAGAGACTGCCCTAGACCACTTCCCATGTTAACTACAATGGGAAGTCGTTGTCTATGGTACATCAACAATCTAGACCATTTTCCGAACTGTAAAATGTTTGTCCGTTAGAAATCTCAATCCACTTCCCGAATTGGAAAGAATCTGCCCAAGCTGGACTATTTTTCAAACTTGAAAATGACTGTTCTGAATTCAATAATATGTCAGTGCTCCCTCCCAACCTGGAGATTCATTTCTTCCCTTTCAACTAAGGGAGTTATTTCCACGATCCCCATTTTGTCTCAGAAATATGTAAACTTTATTCTGGACAGAGGCTTTGTCAGGATATTTGTTGTATGCTCATTTGTGGGGATATACTGGAGCTTTACTTCTCCTTCCTAGACTATATCTTGAATAAAGTAGTATTTGATCTCAATATGTTTCGACCTTTCTTGAAACACTGGGTGTTCTGATAGTCTTATACAACTCTGATTGTCACAGTGTATTATGGTCGAATCTAGAACCTGATCAAATAAATCGGAGATTAGCTTCCTCAGCCATATTGCTTATGTGCATGCCTCACATGATGTGATATATTCTGCTTCTTCTGTGCTGAGGACGATAGACTTCTGTTTTTTGCTGCCCCAAGATATCATAGTGGAGCCCAAGATGAAACACATTCCTGAAGTACTCTTTATGTCTTTTGCACTTCCTTCCTAATCTGAATCTGTAAATCCATGAAGCTGTATATCACTGGATGCGGTATATCTTAATCCATAGTTTATTGTCCCATGAATATATCTCAGGACATGCTTTGCATCTATCCAATGCTCATGTCTAGTTTCCACCTGGAACTGGCTTAGTGTATTCACGACAAAGAAAATGTCTAGTCAAGTATTTACCAAATACATTAATGACCCAATCAATTGCCGATATAGTGATGGATCTACTAGATCAGAATCTAGATATTTTACTTTTCTTATATCTGTAGTCATAAGAGTGTCTATGGATTTTCAATCCATCATTCCAAACTTCTAAAGAATCTTTATTGCGTACTTTACTTCTCCAAGGAATACTTCACCATGCTTCTGCCATACTTCTACTCCCAAGTAATAATGCATGAGACCTAGATCTTTCATATCAAATTCAGAGGTTAGTTCCTTTTTGCACTGGATGATAAGAGATTCTTCACCTGTTAGGAATAGGTCATCAACATATAGTAGTAGAATCACGGGTGCATTTTTCACGACTTTGTAGTAAAGGTTTGGATCTGCATGACTTTTGGAGAAACCAAGTCTCGTTAGATAGCTGTCTATTCTGGCATACCAAGCTCTTGGAGCTTGCCTGAGTCCATATAAAGATTTCTTTAATATGAAAACATGAGTGTCTCTGGAATGTACTTCAAACCCTTGAGGTTGTTCAATATATACTTCTTCTTCAATTTCTCCATTGAGGAAAGTTGTCTTTACATCCATCTGATGTAAACTCCATCCCATGGAAGCGATAAGAGATATGATAGCTCTAATGGAAGTATATCTAGCAACCGGAGCAAATGTTTCGTCATATTCTTCTCCCTCCTTCTGGGAGAACCTTATAGCTACGAACCTTGCTTTATATTTATCCATGCTTCCGTCTGCTGCATGTTTGATCTTATATACCCATTTTGAAGTTACCATTGATTTTTCTTTAGGTCTCGGCACAATTTCCCATACATCACTTTTCATGATGGATTGGTGCTCTTCCATCATACCTTCTTTCCATTGTTTCTTTTGAACTACTTCTTCAAATGTGGTAGGTTCTTCATCTAGAAGCTTTGTCATACATGCGGTATAACTTGAGAATCTTTTTGGCTTCTAACTTTTTCTGAATGTCCCATCTGGGACCTTGAGTCTTTCGATGTCTTGTAATGTAGCTTCAAGCCAAGCTGGTTGTTTCTTGGTTTTAGGTACAATGTCTGATTCAATGGTCTCACATGGTTTCATAGGATGATCAGGTTGTTCCTTTTTGTCATTTTGGTTTTCTGTGCTTTCTTCGATAGGTTCTTCATTCTCTTCTTCTTCTATAGTTTCTTCTATGGATTTCTTGAAAGCCATCTTTTCATTGAATGTCACGTCTCTGCTGACTTCGATATTATGATATTTTGGAATATAGATTCTATACGCCTTGGATGATTTGCTATATCCCATGAATATGCCCTTCTTTCTCGAGGGTTCTAATGTATTCCTTTTGTCCTTGGGAATATGAGAGTAAACAGGACATCCAAAGATTATTAGGTTTTCCACATTAGGTTTCTTACCTGAGAAGGCTTCTTCTAGAGTCATGTCCTTCAATATGTGGTGAGGACTTATGTTTTGAACATATATTGCTGTCATGGCTACTTCTCCCCATAAGAACATGGATAAGCCTTGATCGTTTAATAGTGATTTTACGGTTTCTTCAATAGATCTGTTCTTTCTTTCTACTACACCATTTTATTGAGGGTTATGAGGAACCATCAGCTCCCTCCTAATTCCTGCCAATTTGCAGAATGCATCGAATTCCTTTTATGTGTATTCCCCTCCATTATCTATTCTTAAGGTCTTGATCTTCTTGTTCGTGAGGTTCTCTATCTCCGCTTTGAATTCTTGAAACTTGTTGAATACTTCGTCTTTTGTCTTCAGTAGATATAACCAAGTCTTTCTTGAATAATCATCTATGAAGATTACGTAGTAAAGAGAACCTCCTAGAGATCTAACTGGCATCGGACCGCAAACATCTGAGTGTATTAGATCTAGAATCTCCTTAGATCTATTGTTGTTGCTTGGAAATGGTTTCTTGATATTATTTCCAAGAGCACAACCTTTGCAAATTCCTTCATGTGTAGACTGCAATTCTGGTATTCCTTCAACCATCTTTTTGAGAAAAGGTAATGTTTGATAATTAATATGAGCGTACCTTTTATGCCAAAGTTCATTGGGATTGACTTCGTCATGTACGAGAGCTTCTTCATTTTGTTCTAGTAGTCTATATAGATTTCATTCATGGCTTCCAATAACCTTAGGATTCTCTATGCTGGAGTCTTTATGCCAAGATAACACTTTTCCATCTACGAAAGCTCTTTTGTTTCCTTTGTATTCTAGGCAAGATATGGATACAAGATTATCTTCTAAACCATGTACATATAAAACATTGCTTAAATGAACATTGTTACCTGTTTTTAGCTTGATGGAGGCTTGTCCAAATCCTTTGACTGGGTAAGTGCTTTTGTCTCCAAGCTCTACCTTGTACGATGTCTTCTTCTCATTTAGATTTGAGAGTCTAGCTTGATCTCCCGTCATGTGCCTAGAAGCTCCACTATCGATTATCCACATTTCATATTCAATCGTTCCAGTGAGTGTTGAGTAGTGTAGATGACTGGTCTTTTCATCCATAACTTTGGTTGACTGGTGACTGGTCATGCTTTGATCCAAAACTTCAACTCTGATGTTTCTGTCTTCTGAGAGAGCCAAAAGGTGCGCTAAACTAGGGCACATTTGAATAGCTTCTTCTTGAGTGTGTCAAATGAGAGACTGGCGCCTTGTATTTATAGTATTCCTGGTAGACTTGCCTGGGCCGACTTCTCATTTTGGGTACTAATTAATTCATATTAATTATCTCTCTTCAGCCGACATCTCATCTAGGGTTACGTTCATTTCTTTTCTTTCTTCCAGAACATTCTAATCTTGTTAGAGGTCACAATAGAGGTACATACCTCCCGAAGCTACCATATTATAAACAATTTGGAGGACACAGAACAATGAAAGTGCAATGTAGAGACAACCAGCCAACTTTTCAATTTGTATATTTTGCAATTGTCGGTGCTAATTGTAGAGGGTGGAACAATAAAGGCCCAATTTTCAGCTTACCAGCCTGAGAGGCCCCGATCAAAAAAAGTGGCTAAATATGGAATTAATACGGAATCGCTACGAGACAATAAAAGAAAATGTTGAGCCAACCAGCCAGCAAGTCCGCCTGTCAATTTGTATATCGCGGAAGTGTGGGTGCTATTTGTAGGACATGAAACAATAGAGGCTCAATCCTCAGGCCGCAGGCCGAGAACCCACGATCCCAAAAGTGCCTAAGTATGGAATGAGGGATCCGCATATGCTTTATAAAATGTGATGTCCATACTTTATAAAAACCAGATTGTACAAAATTTCTTGTTTAATTAAATTCTGGAATATCAATATGTAATATTGCCATTCGTAAACAATGAAAGGCTTGAAGTCGCCAACGCTCGAGTCCATCTGTCAATCTGTATATCGCGGAACTCCGAGTGTTATTTGGAGAACACAAAACAATGAGAATGCAATGTTGAGCCACCCAGACCACAAGTCCGCTTGTCAATTTATATATCGCGGAATTGTGGGTGCTATTTGTAGAGCGTAGAACAATAGAGACCTAGTTTTCATCCCGCCAGCTCGAAAGTTGCCGATCAAAAAAAGTGCCTAAATATGGAATGGCCGATCTGTATATGTTCTATAAAAATTTCAGATCCATAGTTTATAAGAACACATACTTAGTATGTATTACTCGTTTTTCAAAAAACTTGTATGTGGATATAAACTGGCCCAAATCCAATTGTGCTATGACATGGATACGAGTCCCTTAAATTTAAATAGCTGTCAAGTCTGCTTGTCAATTTGTATATCGTGGAAATGTGGGTGCTGCTTGTAGGACACAAAACAACATAGGGCCACTTTTGAACCCGCCAGCCCGAGAATCCGCCATCCAAATAATGGCTAAGTATGGAATGAGGGATCCCAAAAACTAGATTATACAAACTTTCTCTTCTAATTAAATTCTGCAATATCAATATGTAATATTGCCATTCGTAAACAATGGCAGATTTGAATCCGCCGGCCCTTGGATCCATACATAATGTATAAAAATTTCATGTCCATAGTTTATAAGAGTGCATACTTAGTATGTATTACTCGTTTTTCAAAGAAGTTGTAGGTGCAGAAGGACGGATTCAGGACTTCAGACTACAGTTACTTTTATATCAGCAACATGACCAATCGCTTCCCTGTTTGATATTGTAATAAACGAATATAAACTGGCCCAAGTCCAATTGTGCTATGACATGAATACGAGTCCCTTAAAATTCAAATAACTGGAAAGTTTGCTTGTCGATTTGTATATTGCGGAAATGTGAGTGCTATTTGTATGGCACGGAACAACAGAGGGCGAATTTTGAACCCGCCAGCCCGAGAACCTGCCATCCAAATAATGGCTAAGTATGGAATGTGAGATTCATAGATACGGATCCGTAGATGTTGAGCCAGCGAAGCTGCAGGTCCGCTCGTTAATTTGCATATCGTGGAATTGTGGGTGCTATTTGTAGAGCGCGGAACAATAAAGGCATAATTTTCAACCCGCCAGCCTGAGAGCCCTCGATCCAAAAAAGTGACTAAATATGGAATGGTGGATCCATACATGATGTATAAAAATTTTATGTCCATAGTTTATAAGAGTGCATACTTAGTATGCATTACTCATTACATACTCGTTTTTCAGAGGAGTTGTAGGTGCGGAAGGCCGGATTTAGGACTTCAGACTGCAGTTACTTTTATATTAGTAGCCTGACCAACCACTTCCCTGTTTGATATTGTAATAAATAAATATAAATTGGCCCAAGTCCAATTGTGCTATGACATGAATATGAGTCCCTTAAAATTCAAATAACTAGCAAGTCTGCTTGTCAATTTGTATATCGCGGAAATGTGAGTGATATTTGTATGGCACAGAACAACAGAGGGCGAATTTTGAACCCACCAGCCCGAGAACCTGCCATCCAAATAATGGCTAGGTATGGTATGTGAGATCCATAGATGCTCTATGAAATCTCATGTCCATAGTTCTCAGAAGTGCATGTTTACGATGTGTTGCTTGTTTCCTCCGAATCATGTTTAGAACACACAAACCAATAGAACTGCAATGTTGAGTGACCCAGTCCGCAGTTACGACTGTCAATTTGTATATCGCGGAACTCTAGGTGATATTTGTGGGATACATTGCAATAGAGGCCTAGCTTTGAGCCCACCAGACCAAGAACCTGCAATCGAAAAACAACTGATTTCTGTCACTGATGCAATATGACCATCGCCCCTTGGCATTTCCTGGGTGTATCTTCTATCGTATTTCTTTTGTAGCCCACCCGACCGCTTTCCATAGGTATTTGCTAGAATTGGTTTTGTCATCACCGCTGGATTTGTACTTGTTTCCAGATATGCAATAATTAAGATTTAATGCTAGTAGTCATCCTGCAGGAACCATTAAGATTGTCATTAATGTCCAAAAATCCAGAGAAGATTTGTCATTACTACAAATTAAACTAAGATTTGCACACACCTATGTTATCCTTTCCAAGTGTTGATTTAAAAAACAATGGAATCTTTTTTTTGTGCGCCCGTGGGTTGGCGCTTTTAACAAATTTCTAATTCTTAATCTCTCTTCTTCATCACTGCCACTTTTGCATTTTTTTTCTATTTATGCAATTAGTGAGCTGTCATGGTGACAATTCATTCCGCACGAACCGTGGAGATTGTCATTGATCAATGAAAGGATCGAGGACATATTCCATTGATACACATTAAACCATAATTTGCGGAGGGTTATATTATCCCTCCCTGATTTTCATTTCAAACATTGTCTCGAGCAAACAAAAATTCTTAATATCTTATGGCACTAGTTCTATCTAGACAGAGGAAACACATTGGAGCATAATGGCCAGAGGTTCCACTATTCCAGGGCATATTCTTACTATTCATCTCCCTGCGCCCAGGACCAAAAAAGGAGATGGTCCCTTGGTACACTGAGAAATATATTTCAAGCCAAAGAATTCCAAGGCAAGCCTGCCTACTTAGAGAACCTGCCCAGTTGCATTCATGGTTGTCGCAGAACTTGATGTGATGAATTCTGAACTGGAAGAGGATGATTTGATGGGTGATGATACGACAATGGATGATGGCAATGCAGAGAATATTCCTGCTCCTGCGCCCAAATTGAAATCAACCATAATGGATGGAACTTCCTGACTCGAAAATGGCAGTTCTCACAACACCAAAAGGAGTTTCAGAAAAGAAACAGACCGTAAACGCAATAGCCACTTTGCAGCTCGAAAGTAGGAATTCCAGAGTTCCAAATTAGTCCATTCTGGGCAGAAGAGTTTCACTGTAAAGAAATTATATGTTGATTCTCCTAGAGATATATTTCAAGCCAAAAAAATTATTGATCAACCTCTTTGGGAAACAGGTCCAAAACTGTCGCTGCTACAAGGCTTTTTTCTACTAGTCATCTGCTTCCACCCAGAATGGACTAATTTGGCCCTCTGGAATTTCATGTGCAACCTGTGCTCCTGAATTTTTTTGGACTATGCAGAGGCGGTTTCAGCTAAGGATTATTCCATTTTCCCTGCAACACTTTTCGTCTTCTTCCTCACGTGAAGCTTCTCAAAACTATCAATTTCAACACAGAATGATTCATTGAGGAGAAAACTGGAAGGATCTTGCATACTGTGGATCCCGTGCCTATGTTTGTTGTAGATACGTTCAATGTTTTGGCCCAAAGAACTGGCTCCAATTTCTAAGGATAGATGTACAATACTCACTGTTTTACTTAGTTTTTTAAATGGATTTGCTATTAAAAAATATTTGCCTTCGACTCTTTGTTGCTTCTATTCTAGATTTAATGCATGTTCTCATTGGCATGATTCGGTGCTCTCGTACTTCTTCAATGTTGTGTTTACTTAGGTTATTTTTTCTAATATGGAACATCTAAGAATAACATGACAATGTACTATGTAAATCCAACAGCCTTTTATGCAAACAAAAAATGGATTACACAGTTTGAAACCAGCGTTCAATTCAATTCGCAATGCAAATAGAACATAGCAATACCAATCTAAAATTTTGCAGCAAAATCGTTATTCTTGTTACTAGATATGCAATTATTAAGTTTTAATGCTAACAACCCATAATTCAAGAAGTGTAATACTTTAGTTAATATGTTTCACTCATGGAATAATGTATCAAGAAAACAGTTACACCCACGCGTTCCAATAAAATATAATCTTCAACAAAGCATTTGCTGGCAATTAGTAGAAAATGAAGTTTTGTGCTTAAGTTCATATGTTACAGTCATGGTAGAATCTATGAAGAACATACTTACACGCTCACGTTGCAATAATATGTAATTTTCAACAATTCGGATTCATGCATTTCCAATGAACACTTCCACTTTTTCTAAATTGACCCTCTATTGTTCTGTGTCCTACAACTTACACCCAGAGTTCCATGATATACAAATTGATAAGTGCACTTGCAGGCTGACTGGATCAATATTGCACTTCTAGTATTCCATGATCTCTAAACAACATTCGGAGCTCCCCGATATAGAAATTGACACACGGTCTCCAGGGCTGGCGGTCTCAAGATTGCCTTTCTTAACGGATGGAAAACTGCTAAAACCAGCCATACCACATTTGCGGCACATAAGCTATATTAAAGGGAAAAGAATTTCCAATATAGTTTTGTGTCTTGCAAACAACACCCACATTTACGCACTATTCAAATTGATAGCCGGACTTTCCAGGTGGCTCACTAATAGAATGCCTCAGGGTTTTTTTGTTACAGATGTCAATATATTGGTCCTTCATTTTCCGTCTTCTATACTTGGCCAAATATCCGTTTCTCTTGGCCAAATTTCTTTTTCGTCACTAATAGCTGCACTCCTGCTCTTTTATCATGACATCAACCAAACACTCCCCCATTCCATAACCAGAAACTTCTCCAACCGTGAATTCTCGATAGGCGGGCTCTAGACTAGACTTCTGTTCAGTTCGTAGTCATTTTTTCTTGTTCTCGCGCCCCTTTGAAATTAGCAATTGCGAATTATATATAACATATTATTACTACGTATGCAATTAGCAATTTCCCTATTCAATACTTAGCCAATTTTCCAGAATTCCGCAAATATACAAACCAGTCGTTGAACTGCACCATCATGAACTCTTCCATTTTACACATTTTGTACTAAAAAATTCCGATACATGAAATTTCACTGTGCAACACTCGACTCTCCTAAGTATCCCCATAACCCTTTTTTGAATCCCATCCCACTACTTTTCAGAGCTTTCCATTCTTCCCTTTCTCTTCGTCATTTCCGTCACCTTCGCACTTGTCTATAATTACTGGAATTATTGGCATTTAATTCTAACAGGTCATCATGTAGAAACCGTATAAATTGTCATTGATGGGCGAAAGGCTCGAGGAGATCTCGTATTAATGCACATTAAACCAAAATTTTTGGGTGGATTATATTATCCCTTCCGAGTTTTGATTTCAAAATCATGAAATCCCATTTGCACGTTCACAAAACCTACAATCCTTCATCGTACCTGCCACCTTCGCATTTCTAAATATGCAATAAATAAGCTTTACTGCTAACAGTTCATCATGCACCATGCATACATATTTCTATTAATCAGTGAAAGGCTCGAGGAGATTTCCCACTCATAATCATTTAACCAAGATTTAGAAAACAATTATATTATCACCTCTAACTATTGATTTAAACCATCATCTACAACAAAACAACATTCTCATAAACCTATGGCATCAGCTCGACAACATTTATGTGGAGATACACTGAACATATTCGGGCGCGAGGACCAGAACTTCCAGTGGTCCAGGGCATTTTCTTATTACTCAACCTCTACCACAAACAACAAAGTAATTTGGACTTCCAGAATTGCTCATGTAGGCTGTGTCCCTGAGGTTTTTGACTCTAAGGACCTAGTCTCTTGGTGCACCGATAAATTTATTTCAGACCAAAGAATTATTTTTCTACAAGACCACTCTTATGTTTCTTTGTCACCTCAGCTCTTCCGCTAGATGCTAAAATTGTCAGAGCCAACATTGACATTCAAAGGACAAGATTGCAAACAGTTCCTAGCAAATAATAATAACGGATTGGACCTATTGCCCCATTTTCTGGAAAACCCGCTTCTAGTTCCTGAAGATATTACAAGCATACAGGTTAGTTCATTTAAAAATCCATTTCGTGAAATTGCTTGGCTCTTTACAAGAATAATGGGACAGGAGTCCACAACAACTGTTAACCACATGGATCTTTATATTTTGTATTACACAGTCAACGAACAAGCCATTTTTTATTGGGGCAGGTTAATTTCCCATGAAATATGTTCCCAATTGTCAAAGTACAAAAGGGACAAGCAATTTTATATGTCGTACTATTTAGTTTTTTCAATAACCCATTCCTGTCGGTTTCCGCAACTGTCTTTGTCCAAGAATGTCAACTGCGAATTCCAGCCAGTAACATTCTGGTACCAGGCCTTGTGGAAGCACAAGGCTTCCCACTGTTTTTATGATATTTTTAATGGCTTCCTATCTATTTTCAAAGTTTTGTTGTTAGGAGAAGATGCTCCCCACATTTCTGAACAGGCAACTAGTTTTTTGGGCAAGAAGGGGACACTCGAACTTTTGGATAATTACACTGTGATAAGAATTTTTGGCTCCAAGGAACAACCTGCTCTTCTTCCATGTCACATTATGGACATAATGTTTGTTGCAAAGGTAGCATGTCAATAGAGCTTCTGGTTCCATCTGTTCCAACAGAAGAAAAAAAAATAGTTCATTCCTCTGCCTTGGAAAGTAGGGGAGTTTGTGTTGAAAAACATCAACAAAATTGATGATTTCGCAGCACATTCTAGGATATCCAACCTCAGATATGTTGAAATCATAAGAGGGTTTGACCCCTATGATATTTTTCACCAACATTTACAAACACTTGGCCTCGACGATCTCTTTTTAAAAAAACACCTGCCCAAAAACAAATACAGTGGTGACAAGAGTCCTACCTCTGATGCCGACGACGTAGACACAGTGAAAAGATACACTAAATTGAACACGCAACAGGGGAAAGGCTCTAGTGACAAGAGTGTTCAATCCACAAATACCACTCCAAAAAGTATGACATCCTGAAGCATCACTCCAGTGGCCCACCATAGCAACAAAGAAACTGAGAGTTCTTCAAACAAAGGAGAAGATAATGACCCTCCTCATTCTAAAATTGATAGTTCTCACAAGCTTCCAGTAGAGAAAAAGAGAAAAAAAAATGTGGGACAGATAGAAGAGCCAGAAATTCAGAGTGAGAACATGGAACTTGACACTAATCTTGATAGCATGATCCATTTCCTTGATCAGCCCACTGACACTATCCGCCATAGCCACCCAATGGACATATCCATTGCCGAAAATTTCGATGAAGATGAATCCTTTGTCTTCCAGAGTGTTGTTTTTGATAGCCAGTCCAAAAAATTGATAATTGAGAAAAAAAATGTTAAAAATAAGAAAGGAAAATCTCGTTCGGAGGTTGACGTTGCCAACATGCGGCCGTCCCAAACCTGTCAACTTCACACCACCACCAGAGAAGCACTCCATGATTCCATTGGAGGCATGGAGACCGAGAATGCCAGACTAAGGGACCAGGTCAAGGAACTGGAAGATGTTTTCATTCCTATGCCATTGCTTGTCAATCCTTTGGCAATAGCCATGTCTGGGACCATTGCTTGTCTTCCACCCTGCTCACATCCTGTAAAGGATATGTGGAGAACAATATCAAAAAAAGAATGGAATTGGTTATCGACGCATGGAAAAGATCACAAACCATCGCTTCCCTTGGAACCAGAGCACATAGTTTGCTCAAGCATTTGCAGGCCGAGTTAAAAGATGAAGAAAAATTCTTTTTAAAAATGGTCATTCCTTTTGGCAATATTGTCAACAATATGACAGAAACTAAGAGAAGAGAAGAAGATCTTCCATCCAAAAACCGGATTGGTCAATTGAATGCATGTTGGAAAGAAAAAGTGAAGAACCTACATCTCATTGTTCAATCTTGTGAACAAGCCATATCGAAGAAATATAAATTATTCACAAGGTTGTCAAATATACACTTAGCCAGAAAAACCAACGAATTCCAAGACCTTGACTTAATCTCTAACTCCTTGCACTTAACCAGGGAAGAGTTCGATAAACAGGTAGCTATGTTTAAGGCCTTGTCTCTGCAAAATTTTTACAACATCCTTGAATTTGATCAAGCTCACATCCAGGACTGGCTAGTCAAATATGCAGTACAAAATGAGGAAATTCATCAGGCTCTCTGTAATCTTTCTATCGACTTCCGAGAATTAGAAAACGATCTTTTCAACATCAAAATCCGGAATGAGATCAATGTCGCCCCAATGAGAAGCTACATTGAAGAATGGCGCGAAAGGCAATTGAAACAGGTCGTCGACGAAAGGCAACATGCAGTTGCCATCATTCCAGCAGTCGTTGAGAACATTCTTCAAACCACAATAGTGGGCGACATCAATGAAACGAGAGCTGCAACCAAATAGCCAAAGGCCGCATATCTGCCCTCACTGTAAGTTTACTCATCACATCCTGCTTTCTTTATCAACACAGTTCTTCCACTTTCTTAAATAGGTATGTATAGGAAAACATTTTTACCTTTCCATTTTTTTTTTTTGCAGGTATTGCACTCTATCTTCTTTCCACAGTTTTATTTCTTGTACATATTTCTCTAATGGTCCGTGGGAGCCCCAATCCCAGTCTACATGACAAACGCATTGGAATTCCGGATTATATGTAACATACTTTATTTTTATTTTATATTTAAAAATAAATGTTTCTCTACAATGTAACCGTCATTTACTTATACACCATGTTCACAAATGCATTTAAATTTTTATATTTCTTATTTCCTTTTAATTTTATGTCTTCATATATTTTTAACTTTCACTAGTCAATATGGAAAATGCATTTAAATTTCCATATTTATTCTTCCACTGTCAACAAATTTGTAATTTGTTATATACTTTCAAAAAATATATCTTTGTTATATACTTTGAAATTTATAATTTCTTATAAAATATATGTTCCGTGATATACATGTTGCACACAACATTTCCATGATATACATTTTTAACCAAACACTTTGTTTCATTTACAATTCAACCCCCTTTTGCACATTTTGCTTTCTAACCTCATTGGCAGGGACTACACTGCCACACAACCTTGTTATCAGCGGCACTCATGAAGCCATTAACTAAAATATTATTAATCTTGGTTGTGAGTGTAACATTTATAAACTAAATATTATTAATCTTGGTTGTGACTGTAACATTTATAAACTAAATATTATTAATCTTGGTTGTGAGTGTAACATTTATAAACTAAATATTATTAATCTTGGTTGTGAGTGTAACATTTATAAGCTAAAATATTTCCACAATCTGAATCATAATTATATGACTCCATAATATGGTTTACATTGCAACTATAATTACACACACAACTGTCACAAAGTTGGGTTGCACCAAACTCTAGTTGAGCATCAACTTAAAATTGTGACATGTGATAGATAACATAGTAAGAACTAATATATAAGTACTAAAACAACTAATATCCGCAATGTGCACAAACAATATTGTCTTATACAATCTAAGTTTCCATATATACTCAACATTTTATTAATTTGTGGCTCGCATGGAAATCATCAACTTCAATCTCATAGAGTGATTCATGTTCGGTTCATGAAAGGATTGGTATCCATGTATTCTAGCTTTGAAGAGTGATTCATGTTTGGTTCAGGAAAGGATTGGTATCCATCAATTCTAGCTTTGAAGAGTATGTAATTGTCACTATAATTCATTGACTAATGCATAATTGGGTTTGAGGAACAAAATCATTGACCTTGAAACAAACAAACAGAACAATAATATACATGTATATGTATATGTTTATAGCATGCATTATCTGATTTCTTAGAGTAAGTAAATTAGACCTAAGATATAATCATTAATAGTTCATTAAGAAATGAATACATGCATACCATATTAAAACCAGTTTGCAAATAAAATAACTTGGAAAGTTTTCGACTATACTATAGCTATGCTGCCCCATTTTATATATTAATCATGAGCAATTTCAAAGCTATGCTACATGTATAGGTTTGGTATAATACTTCCTCATATATATATATATATATATATATAGTTAGTTAGTTAGTTAGTTAGTTAGTTAGTTAGTTAGTTAGTTAGTGATTCCATGCCAACAATTGGTTTAGTGGATCCGATCATGTGTGTGTCTTCCATGGTTTGCCATACATATGGCCTTTTCCAGATTTAATTGATAGACTATATGCTTATCAACGTGTTGTGTCCACAACAACCCCCCCTTACTTTTTCTTTTATAAGCGAAAGGAAAGGCCCCCCTAACTAAAATTTGAACTCTAATGCCTAATCCTCTACTACTATGAGCCTAATGATTATTATTTACTTACCTTGTGAGAGTTGGGGGTTTGGATCTCTATTGATGATTGTCTTTAATAGAAGTTTGTTTTTTTTTCCACAGGAAAAATTCTCTTTATATTCAAAAGGATATAAGAATTTACATTCGGCATTCCTGTCAATCAAAAACATATGATATGGCAACTTCTGCTCACGATATAACAAACATCCATCCAAAGTCATACTATCATGGGATCTGAAGGAGAAACTACAGCCAAGAACAGTAGAATCAGGACTAAAAAACATCAACTTTCTTGTGGACTTCGCTTCAAAGATTCAGTAGTGTTGGAGGGCCCTCGTTGCCATCCTCCCATTGGGAGTATCTTATAAGTCCAAGAGGCAGGGAAAACACCTGTTTTGACAAGTTGTACGCATATCTATTGTCTTCTCTGTAGATGTGTGAAACGAAGAGACTCTCAACAAGTCTTGTAGCTTCTTGATCCGGATTATTTTCGGCACGAAATGAGAGCAGAGATATAATAAAGAAATGGACAGAGACATCGCAGATATTCAATAATATAACATAAATGTATCAGAGATGCAACCATAAACACAGATATACAGTAATACACAATTTCTATTAATGAAAGAAATGTACAGAGACTTTAAAATACAGAGTGAAAGACTCGCTAGAATGGTGGCAGCTTATCTCTGAGAAGAGATGTGACGGCTACTTGCATTCGCAAGAAGATGGTTACAATGAGGCTATGAAGGAATTTTTACAATAAATGGGAATGCCAAAAACCATAGACATCCAAAAACCTAACCCTAGGAGATGAAGCGCCAAAAGTCATGTGGGCCTCGTTTGGGTAAGTTAGTACATTAACTTCCCGGGGTCGTAACTTTTGCATACGATCTCTGTTTTAGGCGTATGATAGCTCGTTGGAAAGGTATCATCGAGGAGATTCATTATGGGGGATCAATTATTCCTTTGGCTATAAATTAGAACCTTTATATTGAAAAAAAAAACATTTGGGCCCTCAAAATGGCCCCGAAAGTTAAAAACTGCTAAAAATAGTAAATTGCCAAATTTGCCAGAAAACTGTTTTGAGCCAGTCAAAAAAGGTGGGTGGCCACCAATATCCATCTGGATCAATCCTCCCTCCTTAGGAAGCAATGTTTTCCATTGCATTGAGTTCCCGGGGGAGAGCGAAAAGCGTTTGCTGAATCTGAATCTTGGTGAGTTGCTTGCCTTGCTGGAGACGTCACCCTGCTCAGTTTGTAGAAGTCTATCACGAACCTATTGAGGCTGAGGTTGTTCAACAAGTCAGGCTACATGAGAGGACATTGTGCAGAGGGAATCTTTGCATTTTGCTGTAGCCTTGTCGACCTGCTTCTGTGGGATAAAAGGTGCTTGGCGCGAGGTTGTAGTGGTTGCAGTGTCTTTCTGTTCTCCTTTTGAACAAATTGTGAAGAAGCTAAATTTTGCAGTATGAGATGCTACTTTGCAGCACCTTTTAGGTGGAACAGTAGTGGGAACTACCTCTGGTATTCTGTAGAGATGACCCCCCAAAGTGACAATGACACTACGAGGTCGAGACTCATAAATAGCATGGCGCTTCCACATATATGGTTGGCCCAAGAGAACATCACAGACATCCAGTGGGGAAACATCACATAATACCTCATCCTTGAAGGGTTGGATGCCATATGACAATCGACATTGCTGGCTGACAAGAAGATCTTGTCATTGGCGAAGCCACCCGATGTTGTATGGTTGCGGGTGTGGTGTTGTCGACAATCCCAACTGTTTGACAACCTCTGCTGAGATGAGCTTATTTTGGCTTCTGCTATCAACAATAAAATGTAGCGGGGTCCCCTTCACCCACATCTATGAATGAAAAAGGTGCTCCCCCTCTTTAGGATCTGTTGGTTCTTCTGGTTGAATTGTTGCGGTTGCAGCAATAGCAGTGGGGTCTGCGTCAATGATCTGTCATTTACCAGTATTTTCAGAATCAGATTTTGAATCAGGGTTCGACTCCTTGTCTTTGATCTCGGCGACCAATGACTATTTTGAGCGACATTCATCGGTGTTGTGCTAGGGGATTTTGTGGAAATCGCACCATTTTCCGGTGTCCTTCTTTGTCTTCCCATGACCATTCTTTTCCTGTGTCTTGGAATAGTTTTCGGGAGACTGTTTGTTAAGACTATATTTGTCATACTTTGGTTGTTGCGGATTTGTAGACCCGAACTCCCATTTGTTCTGGTGCTTAAATTTCTGCTCGATTTTAATAGCATATCGATAGGCAGCACCGAGTGATGAGATGTCTAGAAAATCCATTTCAGTTTGGATGTATCTGTGTAGAGCCCCACGGTATTTTAGAACCAAATGTCGTTCGGAGTCTTTGATACCTAGCTTGGTGCGCAAGGTATGGA
>ML779778.1:177132-193848 GCA_009831015.1 Picea engelmannii
GTCCTCATAGTTTCCAATAGGGTAATATTGTTCCTTTACCGCATCCACAAAAAAATCCCAAGTGGGATCGGCCCCATATATTTCAGACTCCTCTGTGGAACTCTGCTCCCAATAAGTTTCCCACCAACGTTTGACATAGGGGAGAGCTTTAAGGAGTGCGAAGGTGATCTTTTCTTTGTCGGAAAATTTTTGAACAGAGAAATAACCTTCTAGCATATTTAACCATTTGTCTAGGTATTCTACATCTATCTGTCTTTCAAATATAGGAATATCAAAATTAACTTGTACCTTGAAAGACGAGGTGCCTCCAAAGTGGCCGCTTGATGAATATGCGCCCGTTGCTATCGGCAGACGTTGAAGGATGTGGGAAAAATTCTCCATCATTTCTTCCCTCTGTCACGTGAGAGCTTGCTCAAGCAATAGACTGATAGGATCGTTTGCTCCGTCATTTTTCTTTTCTTTCGCCATTGAGGGTTTCTTGGGTGTGCGAGAGATATTTTCCTCAAGAGAGACAAGCTCGAGACCCAAATTGCTATACTCATACCTCATCAGGGACATGCATTGAAAAAATGAACAAGAACAGCCTGCTCTGATACCACTGATCCGAATTATTTTCGGCACGAAATGAGAGTGGAGATATAATAAAGAAATGCACAGAGATATCACATATATTCAATAATATAACAAAAATGTATCAGAGATGCAACCATAAACACAGATATACATTAATGCATGATTTCTATTAATGAAAGAAATGTACAGAGACTATAAAATACAGAGTGAAAGACTCGCTAAAATGGTGGCAGCTTATCTCTGAGAAGAGATGTGACGGCTACTCGCATTTGCAAGAAGATGGTTACAATGAGGCTCTGGAGGCCTTTTTACAATAAACGGGAATGAAAAAAACCATATACATCCAAAAACCTAACCCTAGGAGATGAAGCGCCAAAAGTCATGTGGGCCCCGTTTGGGTAAGTTAGTACATTAACTTCCCGGGGTCGTAACTTTTTCATACGATATTTGTTTTAGGCGTATGATAGCTCGTTGGAAAGGTATCATTGAGGAGATTCATTTTGGGGTCTCAATATTTCCTTTAACTATCATTGAGAACCTTGATCTCGAAAAACCTTCATTTGGGCCCTCAAAATGGCCCTGGAAGTTAAAAACTGCTAAAAATAATAAATTGCCAAATTTGCCAGAAAACTGTTTTGAGCCAGTCGGAAAAGGTGGGTGGCCACCAATATCCACCTGGATCACTTCTAGTGTTCTTTATTTCCATCACTCCAGTGCAGCCGCCTGGAGATCAGCTTTTTCGTTGATCCAGTCAATAATGACTTTGGAGTCTCCCAGTAAAAGAAACTCATTGATATTCAGTTTATGAGCCAAGATGAGGGATGCCCACACCCCCATAAGTTTCACCTTCATGTTTGTGCCTTTCCCACAATTGAGGGCCCAACAGATAGATGAGTGGGAGTTTATGAGGATTTCCCCCCCACCCCACAAAGATTCCCTCATTGTTTTGCAGCTCCGTCAAACCAGGCGATGACTCTATCAGATGGAAGAGTTGTAGTAGTTTTGCGGGTTGGAGGATCTTTTGCTTGTATGACTGGAGCGTCCATTGTTGTTAATATGTTTTTGGTCACCAGGTGGATCGAGGGATACTTTTCTTCAAATAAGGCAGCATTCCTCGCCATCCATATATTCCAGCATAGAGTGGCTGGCAGCATTGGATAAATCTGGTGTCTAGAGAACTAGGTGTTGAAGCATTGATTCATTGAGATTCCAGTCCAATTTTCAGATAGATTTAATGCAGCTGTGACATGTAACCAGACTTCTCTGGTGAATTTGCAATTCACAAAGAGATGTAGAGTAGATTCACTATCCATCTTGCACAGTATGCAGCGATTGGGTCCTGTCCAGCCACAGCTTTGGAGATTATCCCACACTAGGATTTTGTTCTCAGCCAATAACCAGATGAATAATTTGATTTTCAAGGGGCATTTCCAATTCCGCAATCGTTTATGCCATGTCTCATCATGGTTTTTCCAGATCACCTCCGCAATCGCATGGTACACGTTTTTAACTGAGATTTTTCCAGTTTTGTCCCCTCCCGTCCAGATGAGGGAATCTGACTGCTCCTGGAGGCAGATACCTACTCCAATAAGGTTCTGAATTTAATGGTTCCATTATGTCTCGAGTTCACTGTCCAGGTCCAGCGAAGAGCTTGATAACCAAGTTTCTCCTATCAAACCGTGACTAGGTGGAAGTTTTATATGAAATAGATAATGTAAACCTTTTTCTGTGCAAGCGCTCCAACAGCCGAGTTGATAGCATGGACCTGTTACCCATACCAAGGATAGCATCCCTTCCAATATCTATTGAGGATCCAGATCTAGGTAGCCACGCTATCCAGTGTAGTAAAATCAGGAGCGATTTCAAAAGGTGTTTCCAAGTTTGAGAGCCCCTCAAAGGAAATTTGTTAATCCTTTTGGTCGTACACTTTCACATTTTCTTCAAAATGTTTTTGACTTATGATGCTTTGTTGATATTTGTATGATGAAATGGACAAGTTATCTTTGAGACCTTTTGCATATTTTGGAGTATTTATTGATCCTATATGACCACAAAGTTTGATGTTCTATTTCATGCCTTGAATGAGTTTGCTTTTGAGGACTTTCTAAATAGATGAGTTAAATGAATAACATATATGCATTATGCACCCGCTTGCTTTCATGTTGTTCCTAATGTCTTCATATTTATGTTGAATCTCTTGTATTCTAATCATATTCTTCAGTTTAAATTCATAACTAGAATCACAAGATCGTTAATTCTTTCTATGAGTATGAGATTAGATACACGTAGCTTTTGGGACATTTATTTACATCAATAGGTGGTTTATGAAAGGACGATATCTTGGATGATCATCTTGGAGAAACTTCTTCTTCGTTTTTTCTGCATTTTGAAAACAAACCCAATACTTGTTCATAAGTTTGTTGAAGGCAAAGGCAAAGAATGTAATGTTTATGATATACTAGCAAGTATGTTCTTTCTTGCATAACTGGTTTTGTTCTTTCTATGGTTGTAGGAGTAGGGTTGTAGAGTCATTTCATTTACATGATCGCTTCATCTTTGAAATGCATGTGGGAATCCCTTGGTCTTCTCCCTCTTGATTTGACTTCTCTCTCTATTTAGATCTTGTTTATCATATTTGAAGCCAACATTCAATGTTCATAATTAATCTTTGTCATTCCCAAACCTCAACTGAATTTATTGTTATCACTATTGCATCATTTCCTATGTTCTATTTTCACTTCCATTCCAAGGCCTAAATCTCATTGTATTGTATTATGGGACTGGAACCATGATTCATGGTTAGAACCTAATCCTTTTTAGGAACCTTGATCGTTATCAAGCTCTTACTCATCAGGAAGTAGATTTACCTTTGCTCACATTTTCTCCCCAGGATCTGAAGCCCACAAGGCTATTGGATCCACCTATTCATTTTTCCTTGTCGGGATGCTAATCTCTCTCTCGCTTACAATTTTTCCCAAAGCCCACAAGCCTAGAAAAGTCACATTTTTCCTGTTTTAAAAATATAACCCTCGCACTTCATGGGAGAACCTTTGTGGGCTCACATTTTCAAGACATCCATGCTACACTATGCTTGTTCTGCCCACAATCCACGACCCACGAGTCATAAACATAATCTTGTGGGACAATCTCCATGAGCATTGCCTCAAAATTATCATTCACATGTATTTTCATCCCATGACCCCCAGGCCATAAGTTGTAAGCTTGCGGGATAAATCTTATGAGGATTTGCATGGAGTTGCTTTGAGTTACATTTTGTATAAGATCGCAACCCATGAGCCAATCAGATTATTTCTTTCAAGTTTTCCCCACAAGGTCTCTGTGTCAACAAGATAGGCAAGCTTCAAGCTCCCTTAACCCCTTGTCGCTTGCCATTTGTCACCTCTAGATTTATGCGGCCTTGATCTTGATTGGACGTGTTTACCTAACTCAACATCTCGGTTACTTGGAATCTGCATGTACGCTTTGATTCAAATTTTATCCCTAGGTGTGGAACCCTAAGTAGGGATGGAACCTTAACCCATGTGGAACTTACGGTCAAGTTGACAGTACAATAAGTTTATTTCAACAACCCTCCATTGATTTCTTTGTAGATTTCCAATGCTTCTCTTATGCAAACACATCTTGGAAAGTATAACTATGACTCACTTTCTCTATTCTTTGATTGAAGAGCCTGTAGTGTTGTCTAATTGACTTCATAGTTACTGTTTCTCCTAAAGTCTGCACCTGAGTGCTAAAGGGCAGAGCCAACCCACCAGAAATTTGGAATGGTCATTCTTTTGAATTTGTTGGTGAGTTAGAGGGTTGTTTCAACCAGACAAAAGCATGGTCAAATTGGCAAGATGATATGGATGAGGGTTCTCCTTGGTTGGTAACAGAGTAATGACAGACAAGTGAAATAATAGACGTAAAAACAAAGGGAAACAACAAACCATTCAATGAATAATCTGCTGCAAGAAGTTTAATACTTAAAATAATATTTCAAGGCATTAAACAATATATCAAAAACACAATTACTCCCACAGGTTGCAATAAAAACAAATCTTCATCAAAGCATTAGCCGACGCACCCCAGTCGCCTGAAATGACCAATAGCCCAATCTACCAAATCGACCTCCCTATTATTGAATCAACAAAGATGAATATTATGGGATCAGAGAATTTTTTGTGTGTGAGAATTGAATTGGAAACAATTGTTACTTATTCTACTTTTTTTAAGGCCTTATCACAGTAACAATGCAAAATTATCCTAATCCACTGTTATCTACAAAATCCAAACATCAATAGCGCCTGCAAATCAACTATACATAGTTATAGCCAAAAGTCAAGTTATAGTTTATATTTGCATTTGCTCACACCTTTTTTAATGATACAAGCACAATACAAAACGAGTATGTGGATAAAATATTGGACTAGAAAATGATGATTTTGCAACAATGGAGCTTGTTTGAGACCAATTCCTGCTTCCAAAAATTTCTCTCCCCTTTTCTATTTCCCCACTCTCTTTTATCCCCTTCTTTTCCCTCTTCTATACTTAACCGAATTTCCCTTTCTTTTTCCCCTCTACTTTCTCTTTCTGGTTACTTAGTCGTTTTTTCGAAAATGTCTAAGTGCGCGGGTTAGCGGACTCACGGGTTCACATTTCCACTCATGCTTTTATATCACGACTCCGACCGACCACTTCCCCATTCCATACTTAACCACTTTTTCGATCGCGGATTCCCGGGCAGGCGGGCTCTAGATTTCACTTCCATTGTTCTATTACCTACAAACAACACCCAGAGTTCTGCGATATACAAATTGACCACCAGACTCCCACATCATCCCCTCTTCCATATTACACATTTTGCACTCAAAAGATCCGAGACATACAATTTGACCATCAGGCCCTCATGTCTCCTAAGGATCCCTTGTCACCCTATTTTGAATCTCGTCCGATCGCTTTCCATACTTGGCCATTTCTTGGAATCTCTTTCATGGATCGTCAGGTTGGCGGGTTCATGAAATTTCCAATTCCTAATCGTTGTTCCCCATGCCTGCCACCTTCGCACTTCTTTCCAAGTATGCAATTAGTAATGTTTAATGCTAACAACTCATCATGCAACAATCCTAAAGATTGTCATTAATGAGATAAAGGCTCGAGGAGACAGTCACACTGACTATCCCTACACAACTTGTCCAGAAACATGTAGAAAAGATCTTGTCAGGTAATGGGATATCCATTACAAATTTCAATATATTAGCAAACACGAGTCCGACCGACCATTTTCCTATTCCATACTTAGCCACTTTTTTTATTTCGGGTTCCCGGACAAGCGGGCTCAAGATTGCACTTCCATTGTTCCGTGACCTACAAACAACACCCAGAGTTCTGTGATGTACAAATTGACTGATGGACTGCCCGATCATGTCCTCTTCCGTGTTACACATTTTGCACTCAAAACTTCCGAGACATACAATTTGATCGTCGGGCCCTCACCTCTCCTGAGTATCCCTTGTAACCCTATTTTGAAGCCCGACCAATCGCTTTCCATACTTATCCATTCCTTAATCGCTCTTCCCCATCCCCGCCACCTTCACACTTCTTTCTAAATATGCAAATAGTAAGCTTTAATGCTAACAGATCATCATGCAGGAACCATAAAGTTTGTCATTAATGAGCGAAAGGATCGAGGAGATATCCCATTAATATACATTAAAACAAGATTTGTTGAGGGTTATATTATCCCTTCCGAGTGTTCATTTCAAACATCATGGAATGTCTTTTGTGGGTTGTTGGGTTGGCAGGTTCACGAAATCTCCAATCCTTAATTGCTCTTCGTCGTTCCTGCCACCTTTGCACTTCTTTCTAAGTATGCAATTACCAAGCTTTAATGCTAACAACTCATCCTGTAGCAACCGTAGAGATTGTCATTAATGAGCAAAAGGATCGAGGAGATCTCCCATTCACATGCATTAGACCAAGATTTGTGGAGGGTTATATTATCCCTTCCAAGTGTTCATTTCAAACATTGTCTGGAGCAAACGAACGTTCTCGTCAACTTATGGCAGTAGCTCAATAATAGTTCTGTGGAGATACAGTGAACATCTTCATGCGTGAGGACCAAAACTTCCAGTGGTCCAGGGCATATTCTTACTACTCATCCCCTTCCGCCTAGAATGAAGTAATTTGGACCTCTAGAATTGCTCATGCAGGCTATGTCCCTGAAGTCTTTGATTGTAAGGAGGTGGTCTCTTAGTGCGCCGAGAGATATATTTCAAGCCAAATAATTATTCCATTGCGGGACCACTTTCCTGTTTCTTTGTCACCTCATGTCTTTTGCAAGATGTTGAGATTTTTGTAGCCAACATTGACCTTCAGAGGAGAAGACTGCAAGGAGTTCCTAAAAAAGCATGATAACGGGTTGGACCTCTTACCCGAGTTCCTGGAAGACCCAACGACAGTTCATGAAGATATCACAAGGTTGCAGGTTAGTTCTTTTAGAAATCCATTCCGAGAAATAGCCTGGTTGTTTACAAGAATAACGGGACAAGAATCCACAACAAGCATTTCCCACATGATTCTTTATATTTTGTATTTCATGGTCAAGGAACAAGCCATTTTTGATTGGGGGAAGATGATTTCCATTGAAATCTGTTCCCAATTGTCATGATTCAAACATGAGAAGAAATTTTATATGTCATCCTACTTGGTTTTCGCGATAGCACGCATTGTTGTCCATTTCCAAAATTGTTTGTGTCCAAGAAGGTAAACTATGAAATCAATGCAATAACCTTCTGGTACCAGGACTTGTGGAGGCACAAAGCCTCCCTTTGTTTTTATGAGGTTTTTAATGACTTTGTCTTAGTTTTCAAATATTTATTGTTAGGAAAGGATGCTCCTTGGATGTCTGACCAGGCAACCAAGTTTTTGGATAGGAAGGGAACACTTGAACAAATGGAGAATCATAGTGTAATAATGATTTTTGTCTCCAAGGAAAATCCTGATTTCCTTCCATGTCACATTATGGACAAAATGTTTGTTACAGAAATAACAAGGCAATACAACTACTGGTTGCATTTTTTCCATGAGAAGAGAAAAAAACAGTTCATTCCTCTGCCTTGGAAAGTTGGGGACTTCATGTTCAGGAATGTCAATAAGATTGATGAATTCACAGGTCATTTCAACAACTTGAACCTAAGATATGTTGAAAGGCTAAGAGGGTTCGACCCTAATGGGACTTTTGTAGAAAATTTACAAGCAATTGGCTTCAACAATTCTTTTATCCATACACTCCTAAATGAAGATAAAGACAATGATGACAACACTCATGCTCCTGACGTTGGCGACCTAGAGACATTGCAAAGCACCAATGAATTGTACAAATAACAGGGAAAAGGACCCGGTGAGAAGAGTGTCCAATCCCCATCTGCCACTCCCAAGAGTACGATGTCCTGAAGCATCGCTCCAATGGCCCACCCCAATAAGAAAGCAACCCATAATTCTTCAAATGAAGGAGGAGATAAGAACCCTCCTCAGGGTAAAATTGATAGTTCTCACAAGATTCCCATGAGGAAGAAGAGAAAAAACGTTGTGGAACAAGCAGAAGAGCCCGAAACTGAAAGTGAAGACATGGAACTTGAGACTGAACTGGATAACGTATTCCACAACATTGATCAACCTGTAGATGCGATCCACCATAATCCCCTAATGGAAATAGCTGAGATTGAGATTTTTGACAAAGATGAATCCTTCGTGTTCCAGAGAGATGTTTTTGACAACGAATCTAAAAATTTAATTATTGAAAAGAGAGATGTAAGAAATAAGAAAGGGAAATCTCATTCAAAGATTAACCTTAGGAACATGCAGCCATCCCAAATCTCCTGACTTCACAGAGAAACCAAAGATTCTCTTGATGATTCCATTGGAGGCCTTGAGGCAGAGAATGCCAGACTGAAGGACGGAATCAAGGAATTGGAGGAAGCTTTGATTCCTATCATGTTGCTTGCCAGTCCTTTAAAAATAACTGTGCCTGCCACCCCTGCATCCAAGTTAAAAAGATCCTCCAGCCTCCTCACATCGTGTAGAGGCTATGTGGAGAAGAATATCAAGAAAATAATGGAGCTAATTACTCAAAACTGGGAAACATAAAAAAGTATAGCTTCCTTTGGAATGAGGGCACATGACTTCCAAGAATATTTGCAGGCAGATTTAAAAAATGAAGAAGGTTTCTATCTAGACACGGTCATCCCTTTTGGCATCAATGTCACCAACATGACAGAAATGAGAAGAAGATCTCCCCTCCCCAAACCGGATCAAACAGTTAAACACATGCTGGAAAGAGAAAGTTAAGAACCTACATCTCATTGTCCTATCATGTGAACAAGCCATATCAAAGAAAGAAGAATTATTCAGAAAGATGACCGAAATAGACTTAGCCGGAAGTACCATCGAGGTCCAAGACCCCAAATTAATCTTAAACTCCTTGTCCTTAACCAAGCAAGCCTTCGATGAAGAAGTTGATATTTTAAAGGGGTTGTCTTTAGAAAAGTTTTACGGCATCCTTGAATATGATGAGGATGATGTGGACAATTGGCTAGTGGACTATTCGATACAAAATGAAGAAATTGAACAGGATCCACGTAATATTTCTATCGATCTAAGGGAATTAGAAAGCGAGCTTTTCAACATAAAAATATGGCATGAGATCAATGTGGCCCCCATGAGAAGCTACATTGGAGAATGGCACCAAAGGGAAAACGACAAGCTCATCGACAAAGGGCAACACGCGGTTGGCACGATTCCAGTAACCGTCGACGAGAGCAATAAAAAGGCATCAACAAGCAAATAGAAAAGGGGGAGAGAGATACCATCATAGTAAGTCTATATTGATCACATCCTGATTTCTTTATCAATCCAATTATTCCACCTCTTTAAATAGAAATGTCTAACCAAAGACTGATAACTTCTAATTTCTTCTTTTCAGGTCTTGCTCTCTACCGTCGCCCACTTCTTCTTTCTATGGTCCTATTTCTTGTACTTATTTCTTTTATGATCCACAAGAGCCCCAATCCCAGTCTATATGACAAACGCATTTAAATTTCAAGGAATATGTAACATACATTATTATTTTTTGATAAATTTCAAAGAAAACTACTTCGGGAACAATCTCGGTGGTGCCTTGTAACCCTCTTTTCAGAATGCAAAGTTAGTTCTCTTTATGCATGTCAGTCATCTTCTTTTATTTTTATGTGCTCATAAATTTTTATCTTGAACTATGTTGGATGTCATGAAATTGTGTTTATTTAATTTGAATGTTTAATGTGTGTGATTCCTGGTCCTATTTTCCAGGAGCCCTTATTTCAAAAAACCAAAAAGACTTTTTCTATTGTTTTGTATTGCTTTAAGTCATTATGACGGAAATTTTCTAAGTTGCACATTTGAACTATACACACCCCGGGAAAAACTCAGAGAGGAGTACCCCATCTATAAAAACGCAGTAGGATTGACATCCTTGTTAGGTTTTCGTTTCGGTTCTAACAAATTCATGGGTCAACAGACTTGTAAATACATCTACAAGAATATCCGCAGAAATAGAAACCTTCAAAATTTTTTATCATTGTCAAAAAAACAATCAACTGGATAGACATGTTACAAATATACCAGTTGGTATTACACTGAACTTTCATAGGCATCTTACAAATATTTATGTTCTTACAAATATTTCAGTTGGATAGGCATGTTACAAAGATGCCCTCTTCCTGGAGAGAAATTGCAAATCAACCTCTACAAAGAATCTTCGACACTGGATACATTGTAACCTTATCACATTGTAACCTAGTATTTATAAAGAAAATAAAATAAATAATATGTTTATCTTATATATAAAAGGATAAAGTTTTAATATAATTTTTTTAAAGGTTAGTTTAATAGTTTGGAGTTATCGTTGAATTTTCAAAATTAGTTTTACTAATTTTATTAGACAATAATATCATTATCATTTTTAAAATGATATTATTTTCATTTTGAAAAGAAACATCAAACATTTGCAAAAAATTATAGCTAAATTTTTTCACCCAAAACCATTTAAAAATATAATTATATATTATATAAATAAATTTAAATAAAAAAACATATTAAATTTATTATTTAATATTTAAAAACCAATGTATAAACTATGATAATAATAAAAAATTAAAATGGTAAATAACGATGAATTTTACTTAAATTATATTAGTATTAATCATACTTAAAGGTATAACCATCCGTACAAATTTATTTTGCTTTTCAAATTCTTAGGGACGCGCCATATTCGAGTTTTAGCCAATGTTTCTAGTTCGAGTTTTCCTTGACGACAAAAACCAGAACCCACCCACCAGGTAACGCTGTACAACTCAATCGTATATCACACGAAAACGTTTCAAAGAAGTTTTCGACAATTTCACTGTGCCTTTCTCTGTGCCCCACCCACTCAATCGTATATCACACGACGGCGTTTCAAAGAAGTTTTTCAACAATTTCAGCACGCGTTCCTCTCTGTGCCCCACCCACTCAATCGTATATCACACGAAGACGTTTCAAAGAAGTTTCCGACAATTTCACTGTGCCTTTCTCTGTGCCCCACCCACTCAATCGTTGAAAAGTCGTTGGGCATCCCCAACGAGACTTCTACACAGTGAGCACTGCCGTAACTATATATATGTGTGTGTAGATACACAAGAACACACAACTGAGGCTTTGAAAGACTTTGTAGTTGGAGAGGGAGAAATGGATCTACTCATATTATTGTTTCTAAACATGGCTGCCGCTCTGCCTGCAGCAACGTCTATCAATCCCTCACATACTCCACATGCTATATATGCAGATCATCATCAATATCTGTATTCTGATTCTGAACGCATGGTGGAGGAAGGTGAATTCATATTATCATCCATGGACGCCCACGATAAAAGGGATCTCGATGCTCTCTTGTCGTTCCGAAAGGCCATAACATCGGATCCATTTGGAAGGCTCTCCAATTGGACGGCCGAGAACTCCGATAACATCTGTTCGTGGCATGGTGTTCGCTGCAGACGACACACCAGAAGAGTAGTCGCCATCGACCTTCATGTATCAGATGGGGAAGGAATGTTGAAAGGTAACCTTTCGCGGTCTCTTGGCAATCTGTCTTTATTGTGCAATTTCAATCTCTCTGGTAATAGTTTAGCTGGAAGAATTCCACCCGAATTTGGCCAGCTTAAATCGTTGCAAGTACTTGACCTCAGCTGGAATGTGCTCGACGGATATATTCCAGTCGAATTGGGCCTGCTGCAGAAGCTGCGCACCTTGGATCTTTATCTTAATAGTTTGACTGGTTCTATTCCAGTCGAATTGGGCCTGCTGCAGAAGCTGCGCACCTTGGGTCTTTCTTATAATAGTTTGACTGGAAGAATTCCAGTTGAATTGGGCCAACTGCAGAAACTAGAGCAGCTGGGTCTACTCGGCAACAAATTCTCGGGCAGTATACCGTGTCAGTTGGTTAATTTGACACAACTGACAAGCCTAGGGCTATCTTTCCCGAATATTTTGAGTTCTATTCCTTCTGAAATATTCCGGCTTCCCCTCTCCTTTTTGTTTCTTGAAAGTCTTAACCTTGAAGGGAGCATTCCACGTAAAGAGAGCATACCACGTCAGTTGGTTAACTTGACACAGCTTACAGAACTATTTATAGTTGCTCCTAATATTTCTGGTTCTATTCCTTCTGAAATATTTCGGCTTCCCCTCTCCTCTTTGTATCTTTCTTCGGGGCTAAGAACTAAGGACATTGTTGGGACCGTGAGCATACCTAAAGACATTGCCAATTTGAGCAGGTTGACCGAGTTAAGCCTTATGGGAATTGGAGTCCAAGGTGAAAACATTGCCAATTTGACTAAGTTGAGTACGCTATCACTCCGTGCAAATGGACTCACTTCAAGCATATCTAAAGTCGTTCTCAATTTGAGTCAATTGACATCCCTATCTCTTAGGGATAATAGGCTTACGGGTCACATTCCGGAAGCCCTTGGTAAATTGAGTCAATTGACTTTCTTAGAACTTGATAATAATAGGCTTACAGGTCGCATTCCCAACGCCCTCGCTCATTTGAATCAATTGACAGACCTATATCTTAGCAATAATATGTTTACAGGTCGCATTCCCGAAGCCCTCGCTCATTTGAATCAATTGACAGGCCTATCTCTTAGTAATAATAGGCTTATAGGTCACATTCCGGAAGCCCTTGGTAAATTGAGTCAATTGACTTTCTTAGCACTTGATAATAATAGGCTTACAGGTCGCATTCCCAACGCCCTCGCTCATTTGAATCAATTGACAAACCTATATCTTAGTAATAATAGGCTTATAGGTCACATTCCTGAATCCCTTTTGAATTTAAACAATCTTGCATATCTTCTCCTTTCGAATAACAATTTGACAGGCACAATTCCAAGAGCTATAGGAAAACTTCATTCATTGGAATGCATATATCTGGATTCAAACAAATTAAGTGGTCATATCCCAGATAGCATAGGTCAGTTAAAGATTCTTAGTGAACTAAACATATATAATAACAGTTTTTTTGGAAATATTCCTGATAGTTTTAATGGTTTGGTTTCACTTCAAGTATTAGATTTATCAGAAAATAACTTGAATGGATCGATTCCTAATGTCTTCGGCAATTGTACTTCTATGACAATTTTCTCAGCTCACTCTAATAAACTCTCTGGAACATTACCCACATCTTTAGCCCATTGTATCGATCTTCAGTGGTTGGATTTAAGCAAAAATGGATTGACAGGCGAGCTTCCTCAGTACTTCACATTTTTTCATGACTTACGTGCTTTAAATCTTGCTTATAATAATATGCATGGTTGTATTCCTCAACAGATCACAAATCTTCAGAAGTTGCATGTGTTGGACTTATCCAACAACAAATTCAGTGGAAGAATACCAGTTCATCTTGAGAGACTCTCCGGATTTGTAAATGTCTCAAAGAATGATTATTTAAGTGAGGAAATGGAAATTGTTATCAAAGGAAGTGACTATAATGTTTCATATATGTCTTCCGCAAACACTGTATTTGACTTGTCTTGCAATAATCTGATAGGAGAAATCCCCGCAAGCATAGGGAGTATGAGTCATTTGTGGTTGTTGAATTTATCTTGGAATCAACTAGAAGGGAAAATACCTGCATCTCTCAGTGCAATATCTACTTTGGAAGCATTGGACTTGGCGAAAAATAATCTAAGTGGATCAATTCCTGAAGAGCTCTCTAAATTACATGAATTGGCTGTTCTGGATGTTTCATCAAACATTCTATGTGGAAAAATCCCTACAGGAACTCAATTTTCCACTTTCAAAGAAAGTTCATTTCAAAAGAATAAATGTTTGTGGGGTTGTCCTTTAGATACATGCAATGAAAATGAAAGACCAGTTACAAAAGGTGATACTGCTACTAAGAGTAGTAATGTAAGAGTGGGATGGCTAAGTCGTGTGGATAAAAACATGTCATTGATAGCATTGGGGATGGGAATGGGGATCGGATTTGGGGGAGTAGTTGCTTTATTTATGTTATGGGAGAGAGCTAAACATTGGGTGGTTCCCCCAAACATGCCACGACCCTTTTTTGGGGTATATCGATTTCCCGTATAGTTAGGCTTGCTAAGTGTTAACATAATAATTCTAAAGTTTATTTAGATATGTATTTTTCCTAGAATAACACAATTATTCTAGAAGTTGTGTATTTCCTAGAAGATAGGTTGGTCTTACCACATCCTTGTAATCCTTGAGTTGTCGGTATATTGAGATAAGACTTGAGAGGTTATATATATGCTCTGCCTCTCACCCACTATGTAATAAGATTTTCTCTCATCAATAAAATTATGTGT
Organism: Picea engelmannii; assembly: GCA_009831015.1. Taxonomy (NCBI): domain Eukaryota; kingdom Viridiplantae; phylum Streptophyta; class Pinopsida; order Pinales; family Pinaceae; genus Picea; species Picea engelmannii. The sequence continues at coordinate 191,607 of ML779778.1, forward strand.
TTGAGGACACTTTTAGAAATTAACACTAAGCCCAAAGATTTTAATCCATTGCATTAAAAAAAATAATATATACATAATAAATTCTGTAACCTCTTAAATAATATTGACATAATAAAAAGGAAAAAAAAACTACAATTCTGTTTCATAATAATTATGAAATATAAATATGTTGAAAATTAATGTTTAATAAATATATTACAATTTAAAATCTATAATGCACTTATAAAATAGTGTTCGAAATTATCATTATAAATCTATATATATTATATATACATGTTATTTTATACACATTATATTTTATACAAACATAAATATTTCTAAACTCTTCCATATATGATATCGTTTCCATTATTTTTCTTTTAACTAATAATAATTTGCATTGCCACATTGTGAAATTATAAACACAAATATTTCTAAACTCATTATCCATGTATTCGATATTGTTTCCATTAATAGTTTTCTATACCACATTGTGCAATTATAAAACTTCTTTCTTTAACATTGAAGGTTATTAAAATCCTACTCTCATTTTGACTAAGGGATACGTGAATGAAAAGAACTCAAAGTTGTTACTTTTCTTAATATAAAATATATATTTAAAAAAATATTAAAACTAAATTTATTCTAAAAAAGACTAATCATACCTTGTGCATGTAAACTTAAGAAAAATGTTTATTTAATTTTCCTTTTTTAAAACTAAAGGAAAGACTAATCATACCTTGTGCATGTAAACTTAAGAAAAATGTTTATTTAATTTTCCTTTTTTAAAACTAAAGGATACGTGGATGAAAAGAACTCAATGTTGTTACTTTTCTTAATAGAAAAATATGTATATTTAAAAAGAAATAAAACTAAATTTGTTGTAAAAAAGAAGAGACTAATCATACCTTGTAAATGTAAAAGTAAAAAAAAAGTGTATATTTAACAAAAAAAAAAAAATTAAATTTATTGTAAAAATATATTAAATAAGTTATTCATTGAGCATATAAAATGGGTTATTCATTTGAAAATGAAATTATGTTTCAAATCCATCATTGCAGGATACTTAGATTCAGGGGTTTTGAGTGATCAATAAGCTAACGTGGTGAGAGTGGAGTCAAAACTTAGATTAAAGCCATAGTTTTTCACCATTATCTTAAATATGTACAAAATCTTTCATAAGATAGAGGTATGGGTCCTATATAGACGTGTGACGATGGGGCCTATCCCTTTGAAAAAAAAATTCAAATGATGCAAAAAGATCATGGAGGAAGGAAAAAGAAAGAAGTCATATGTAGATGCCAAAGTCAAGAGGATAAAGAAGAAATAGTGAGAAATATTGAACAACATACTAGTATCATCTAGAGCTAGACCAATTAAGGAAGAGTAGACTCCTCAAAAATTTTTCAAAGGTAAGTACATGTAGACTGATTACTAGTGGAGATGTGCCTTCACCCACTCCTATGAATGTAGCGAATTGGAAAATTTTACATTTTATAAGAAAAAATTAAACAAATAATGAGTTAGTCTCATAAAAGGAGGAAGTTTTCTCATAAAAGGAGGGAGTTCTCTAGTGATAAGGAGATTGTATTAACTTCTAAGGCTATTGTTTTTAATGTTCAAGAAGCAAAATTAGAATCCCTAGCCTCTACAAGGATAACATTTGATGACGTAACTATGCATGGAATTGGATCAACAGTCAAGTGGATGAGACAACAGTAGGAAAAATTGCATAGTTAGAGAATGAAGTAAATTACTATTGAACCAATCAATGTGATCCCATTAGTTTCATTAACTATTCTTTTGAAATTCAAGAAGCACATCTTGGCCCGAAAGATCTCATGAGAACATGTGCAGTTACAATTTGATTCTATTTAGAGATAGTAATAATATATGAAAATATTTTCTCTAGAGGTGCCACACATGACTGAATATAATATTATTGGTGTTGGTTATTGTTTATATTGTTGGAAGAAACTACCACAAGAAGCCCGAGAATACATGGAGGTAGATATTGGTGGAGCTACTAGGATGTGGCATATCATGGAAAAAGTTGTTTCTAAATGCAACTTGCCTTCTTTAGGGTCCATTGATGATTTCTTTTTGTAGGATCAATTCACAAAGGCACTATAAGACACCAATTTTTGTGAGAGGTGTGATTTTCACTATGTTTAAGTGGTCACTACTAAACAATTGAAAGAGTACCTGGAGGTTCCTTCAAAGTATATTATGATGATAAAGGCCACTTTTCCTAAAGTGAATA
>ML779778.1:195105-227419 GCA_009831015.1 Picea engelmannii
GGTGCAGGACATAGGATCTGCACCAGTACACAATTGGGTGTTAATTTAGTTTATTCTATGTTGGGATACATGCTTCTGAGATATTTATTGAAGAAAATGTTGATATTGAGGGTTGTGATTATAGACTACTTCCATTTGGTGCAAGACATATGATCTGCACTAGTACACAATCAGGTGTTAATTTAGTGTTAATTTAGTTTAGTCTATGTTGGGATACATGCTTCATAATATCATAGGAGAAACTCCTAAAAAAACGAAGGTAGAAAGCACAAATCTCACACAAAGTTCAGGGTTTGTTACTTTGATGGTCTACCTTGTGGATTCCATTTCATTTCTCAATTGCACACTCATCTCAATAAATGAAAACCACTAACCTAATGTGATAATGAATTTGATATTTCCTTGGAAACAAAACAAAATAACTTGTAGTTTTCCCCTATTCCACATTGAAGGTAGATTTCTTTGTCTAAACTAGCRCAACTTATACCAAAAAATAAATGTATAATTTAAATGCAAATGTGGTAATAACCATTCCTCAATTTGATTATTTATCTTTATATGGTGTCTCTTGTGCAATTGGAATTGATATATTAAATTACATTGAAGTTTATTTTACTAGTCCCATGTAATAGGTGGAACCGGTGGATTGCAGTTCCAATGCAAACAAATATGGTTCTACTATGACAAAATACATTCAAAAAGCATCAATAAATTTCATTACTTGATATGTTTCTCAACAAAGGATCTTATTGGCCTAAACAAAAAAAATAATGTGTTAAGGAGGTCTAAAGTAAGTTGCACGTACATTGTAGACCTAATGTAATTCAATAATATTTGTCCTCGTGCCCTAGGTAAAATTTTCCATAGTGAATTACTTGATACTATGAAAGTTAATTTATTTGAAAAAATGGCATTTATCAACCACTAAATCTACATCTTTCTTATTTCAATGTTTTTAATAATATAGTACCAAAAGCTAATAAATCCTCTAACTGCAGCTTCCAAAACAGGTTGTAAGTCAAAAGCAAAAATGCCTGGAAATGTGGATTTGGCATGATAAAACCTAACTTTCATTACCCTATTGAATGACTTGTCCCCCTTAAAACTCCGTTTTAGCATAAAGAAAAACATAAATTGTTGTAATTAAGAGCTAGTAGCCACAAGGATTAGTTTAATTGGTAAATTCTCTTGTAGAAAAGTTCACAGAGGCATTGAGACAAAATCTCATTAAATCCCTTAGGGTTACCAGTTGGTATTTCAACTTTTAGTTACTATTGTACTCCATTTGAAAAACAAGGAAGAGGGGGTAAATCTACGGGATCCTAACAATGTACTAGTGGCCTCTCTTATAACTCCTAATACGTTGGTGAGTGAGGAACTATATTTTTCCAAAAAATCAAATAAACAATAGTTCATTTACTAAGGAATATCCAACATAAGAAGGACAATAGGTTGAATTCCATATAGAATCAATAATATATATTAATAATAAATAAGATAGATATGGTGAAATAAAACCATTTAATAGTATACTTATATGCATTGATTAGTCACAATGGTTGATGGATCGTATACCTTATTTAGGTCATGCCATTTAGTTAGGATAAATCACTTAATTTATTATTTATTTATTTATTATTAGTCCCTGGCACTAGCGACATGGACTCTAATAATCAACCTATCATTTTTCATTGAATTTGCATGCATCTCCATGCCTTTATTTTTTCTATATTCTAAAGTTTTATCCTAAACACTTTTTCTCAATGTATCAAATGATGACAAGACTTTTTATTTACCAATCAAACACTTTGAGCTCTTATTTGGCCTCATATTGAGGCCATTTTAATTTGTCAATGCTTTTCGTTAGGTTTAAACTTAAGATTTACGATAGTAGATTTTAGAGATGAACTAATGCTATATATTTGAGTTAACATTAGTTCTTAACATTTTTTTAAGGATGTATTTTTCATACCATGGGATTATAGCAATGGTAGTGTAGATGAGAGAAGGAATCTGTTAATACATTCTTCTATGTGGTGAAGTTTGTTACACATTGTTGTTTGCATGGTGACCATGTTTCAATTCAATGGATGCACTACCAAGAAGACTTGCATGTTGGCCATGTTACAACATTGATATTTTAGAGATATTACATGAGAATCTTAGCCTTGATCCATTTGATTTGAATGAACTCCTTGGATCAGAAAATTCATCAATGTTATTCTTGTATAGCCATATAGGTCCATACAAATCTCTATCATGTAGTATATATCATCCTCATTCCCATGTTTTAAGCATCCATCACCAAAAGGGTCCATATTCATTCTATATCTATGCTAATCATGGTTGGAATACAATTAATATCTATCCTAATTTCCTCATGATCATATTCGGGAATATGCTCAAGGAAAGTTCAACATATGCCTTCATATAAACTTGTCCTAATTAGTATAGTTCTAATGTGTGTATAGTCATGTAGGCTTAGAATATTTTGGACATATATGGAATTTATAAACCAAATATTCATTTTTTCTATAGGTATCGAGCAAGGGACAGGGAAAAAGTGTAATCGACATACTAGTTGCTTCAGATAAGATTTTATTTCAACAGAATTTATGTATTCACCTGCATCTCAATCAATCTATAGGTCTAAATCAACCAAAAAAAGGGAAATACCATTGTTAAAACGATTTTTTTTTATAGTAATTGGAATTTTATTTCTATCACATTTATTTACTTGTTTGACAACATAAATAGTTTCATGCTAGAGTCGCAGGATTGGGAAGTGTTGAAGTGTATGTTGTATCTATCTAAAAAAAGAAATGGGTTTGTACAAATAGATTTGAAAGGAAATTTTGTAGAATGTATATGCATTGGCATACATAATTATGTTTGTTAGTTCTGTCTCTGTTATGTTTATTCGTTTGTCCCTACCATCTAAACATACCATATATTTTTCTAAAATGCGAGAGGGAGGTGTGCTAGACCTTGATACATACTAACCATGTAGAGTGCATTGATATAGTTCGTTGGGATTCTCCGCACATTGTTACATGCATGGAAGTGGCTATGGAAGTGCATCAAAGTTGAAATATTATTCATAGCTGAAAAGACATAGATACATAAATATTCTTTTAGAAACTTGTATATAGTTTCTTGAAATGCAAGAGGGAGTTCGAATAGATCTTGATACATAATAACTTGTATATGTTTGTTTGAAAATAAAAAGGGATGCGTACTACGACTTAATATGTACTAACAAATTGGATTTCAATGTCCTACATTATCATCATTGTGCCAATGTTATTTCCTTATCTGTTCCTATTTCAATCAAGAAAGAGAATATGTTTGGGTATATTGAATTTAATAAACGTATCACCATGTTAATATTTCATAGATTGACATTTATTAATAGATTTGTTGTTTTCATAAGGACCTTATTACTGTGGAGTTGGAGGTAACAAATCCTAGGGAGAAATGGTGGTAGTAAAAAACATGTCACTTGCATGGAACAACACTAACTCTATGAGCATATATCCACACAACATTAATTTCTAGTGACTTATTAGGGTTTCTTCTCTTGCCTTGTTTTTGGTCTTCAAGTATGGGCTTGAAAATAAATATACATTGTTGCAAAAGGAACACAAAATGGCCCCTTTTTTGTCCAATTGGTGGCTAATCTGGTCATTAGGTGAGAATTCAAAGGAAAGGTAGGCTAAATATGCTAGACATTTATAGAGTAAGCTAAAGAATAAGTTTAAGCATGCAAGTCAGTCGATCCATCAGATCCAATGTTATATACATTAGCATATAGAGAGGGATATCCAATGTTATATACATTAGCTTATAGAGAGAGATAGGTAGCGTAGGCATGATTTGGGACAAAAGCAAAGAAATAAAGAGCATGTGGTTGTATTTACCTAGTTCCAACAACAACAAAGGTGAATATAGCTCCAATTCCAGGCTCCATAGAGATTAGAATCAAAACCCATTGGTATCCAAACTAGCATTTGTTAATTCTAAAACATGCATTTATCATAAAATAGTTCTAAATCATAGCATCAACTCTATGTGAACAAGTTCATCTTCATAAAACTTGTTCACAAATTAAACAAATGCAAAGCTATATTGTAATTTGAGCAATTATGAATTGTGTTTTTACCTGAGTGAAACAAGTACATGCCAATCAGAGGGGACACCATTGCAATTTCACTCCTCATTGAAACCAGAGCATAAAAAACAACACTCAGTTCCAATTCCCACCGTTATGAAAAATAGGTGGCTTCTACATCCATATTCACTGCCAATTCTTGAGAAAACTAGGGCTATTTTTAGCGATAAGGCACTGTAAGGCATGTTATTCTCTACATTTCCTTCACGTAAAAAAATGATATCTTGTTGTATTAATTGCCACATGTTTCATTCATGCATGTAATAGGACATGGTAAATCCTCTGATTTTCTTTCATATAATACTGGGGATTGGGACTCAAGCATCCCTTAGTGCTATCATGATATTTGGGTCGATGCCTAACCTCTATCATAAGGAGATATCTTCCTCCACCCCATATCTCCCTTTGAACTATTTGGTTGTTGGCAAGATGTTCAATAATACTTGGAATGAAACTGCAAAAGTGATCCTCTTACATGTGGACTGTTGAATCCAATTCCATTCCCAATTTGGCAGACTGAAAGGTTCCTACATTTTGTTCTATCTGGAAGAATGACAAAGATAGAGGGAAACATAAGTTGGGTCAACCTCACTCATAACCACATGCATGACTAGGATGTCCAATTGAGAATAAACTACAAGAGACGTTGATGCATCAATGCAAGATCAACATGCTATTGATTTGGCTTTTGTTCTGCTTTCGACGTCCTCCATGGTCCATTTAAACACAACTTTTATGCACATTGCATTAATGGTTAATGACATCTATATAGAATCTTCAAATCATTAACATAAAGAAAAGTTATTGCAAGAGGTTAATACATGAACATATATAAATATACCTTCATTTTGATATTCGATAGAAAATAACCACCTCTTTTATAATCCAACTAGACCAAATCACCTTACGAACCTTCACTGACATTTTTCTATATTCTAGAAATCTTATGATGAGGGCTCAATGGCTTCCATGAATAAATAGTTGCAGCTGAGAGCAGACATTTGATATAGCATATTAAGGATTCATACTTTTTATGGAGAACACAAAATTATATATTCAATATAGCATACTCATACACCCCTTACACAAGATGTATATTGAAAAAAAGGAATTACAAAAGGCCATTTGGATCGGTGAATAAACATTGTTTGAATCGAGGGATGAGAAAGGAGAGGATCCTAGCTACGAAGGTTTGCAAGTGCCACTCAAAGATTTCATGTTTGAATTATATGGGTTATTTGAAGAAGCAACCTAACTTTAATTTCAATGAATTTATTTTTCCCTAAAATTGAAGTTAACTATTGTACCACCTAGCTGCTCGAAGTTGGATTCATTGCATCAATGAAACAACCCATTTCCTATGTGAAGATGGGGTCTTGGTAGCAGGAAGACATCCAAGGATACCTAGGGACCTATTTAGTGTCTTACCAAGATGAAAAATTATGAAATAACTGGTAAAGCCTCATATGCTTGTTCACTTTATCCAACAAATAGAATTTTTAAAGTTGAAATGCACTTACACCAATATTTTTGACCCATATATTTATTAATAAATGACAACAAGAAAACTCATGCTGCTGGTAATTTCCAATAACTAATGAAAGTAATTATTTTACAAAATTCAATGCCTTAGCTGTCATGACAACAAGAAAACTCGTGTTGCTGGTAATTTCCAATAACTAATGAAATTAATTATTTTACAAAATTAAATGCCTTAGCTATGAGATTGGAAATGACAACTTTGGAGAAAAGAAGTCCTTTGCTGTTCATGCTACTAGCGGGTACATGACCGATGTATATATAAAAATATCTTTTGGAAAATGTTAGGATTTTAGGGACTGGGGAAATACTCTTAAAATTTCAAACCTTTAGAAGCACAAAAAAAATGAGGTCATTGGCACAAGGGATGGAATTTGAAGGGAAAATTGCCCATCACGGGGTGATTTGCCTGTCAAATATGTTAAAAAAATTTGGCAAACCATCAACATTCTTAGTTAAATTTGTCAAAACGGGCATCTGATTTGTGGAAACCGTCAAATTTGATGGGTTGTTGGGATTTGAAATTCCAACCCTAGTTGGCACATCAAAATCTCAATTCCCTCCCAAGAAAAAAATAAATTAACAAGTGACAAGGATGAGGATTGTTACATCGTGGCTTTGAAATTGAAATTTAAAATTTGTAAATTCAGATAGCAGTCCTAACCTGAAATCGTAAGTTTTAATTATTTCTAAACAAATTCAAAATGTGTTCATATTAGTTTAAGAAAGGAACAAGTGGGACCATTACCGATGTGACATCCAGGTTCAAAATTCCATGTTGGAGATATTGTGTTCATTTATTTAAGGCATGAACCTAATTTTTTTGTAATGCTCATGTTAAGAGAGAAACCACCTTATTATTGTATGCTCAGTTGCAGCTAGGCATTTATTAATTGTTAATATATCATTAGTTTGCCAATGGCATGAAATGACCATAACTATCTATCAAGTTTACAAATTATAAGGATTATCTAAAATGATCCTCTATAAAGGGAAGTTTTGAGTAGTAAATTTGGTACACATTTAAACTTATTGATTAAGTTTAGAAATCGTTGCAGAATTAATATAAAGATTACATAAAACGACCTTATAATAATAATAATAATAATAATTTATTTTTAAGGTCACGACCAAGCCAGACACCAAATTGATGTATGAGACCCCCTCTGCCCAGTGATTTTATTGGTAATGTCTACCAAGGTATACATACCCTACCCCTCTCTGGAATTGAACATGTGACCTCTTAGGAGGAAACACATGTTCTTAACCATTAGGCCCACTCAGGCTGTATACAAATGAAAGTAGCAATAAATTTGGTAGAAATTTAAATGTTTATCAAATTCAAATGTTTAATATAAATTTATAATTAAACATAAAAATAATTCTTTCATGTCTTAAAATTTTCAGAGTTTTAAAATCAACTTAAAAATTTCAAAAATTCATAAACAACATAAAACTATACATTTTAAATATTTAACCAAATTCCTAGTTCCCCGGGGCAGCTCAATTGGCAAGTGCTGTGATATGAAGTGTTATGTTCGATGAGGTTTCGAGTTCAAATCCCCCGATTTAATTGTTCCTACAGAATGGACATACATATGGAACCTTGAGATTATAGTGGTAGCATTCAGAATCAAGCCCGTGTCATGTGAGTACGAGACTGACCCAGTTGCAAATGCCTCCAATGATAAAATAAAATAAAATTTAACCAAATTCCAACCAAACCACAACTCACCTCTAGGCCACTTCACAATGGAGCCTTACAAGCCTTATAAAGGCTTCTTCACATGCATTCTCTGACATACTAAACCAAGGGCCATCAATACCATGTTCCTAAAACCATGTGTTGAAACCTAAACCACTTTGACTCATTCCTGAGATAAGGTTAACCCTAACAATCCCCTTTTTAAACTTGACTTGGGGATTCTTCATGCAACCTCCTATAACCTAGTTATACCTGGTTAACCTTAACAATCCCCCCTTTAAACTTAACTTGGGGATTCTTCATGCAACCCCCCTATAACCTAGGTCTATCTCCTGACTTTACTAGTGAGTTACTAGGGTATGCATGCCTTACCAGGTCTTACATCAATATTCCCTTTTACATGCAAACAATTTCTACTTCATTAATGTTTTTATGTGTCTTATGGTGACTACAACATCACCATCTGTTTCCACATTCTCTCGTTTTTCCATGCTCGTCTTCTTTCTCTTCATCCATCATGCCTTCTTTTATAACTACATACAAGCTTATCATTGACGTCCATATAAAAAGAACCCATCTATTGGATTACATGGGTCATCAACCGCTTTAACTGCCAATTCTATAGGAATTCTCTTCATCTACATGGTTCATCAGTATTGGTCCCAACATTATGAGATTAAACCATCTCACATTCCTCTCATAATCAAAGATTCAACTTCTTCAATTCCATATCAATCTAGCATACAAGTACACCTTCCATCCTTGTACCTATTCTAGTGGTTCATTCCACAACTTCATACCACATCCCTTCTTTGCATAAGATGGATACACTTTTATTTGTGCTTATAAGCATCCAGGGAAATTAAACTCTAACCAGGAACCAAAACATTTAGGGTGTCAGGTACAACTTCTCATACACCCCATACAATTCATATGCTAAATAATTATATGCTCAGGTACAACAAGCATTTAAAATACTTATTCCAAAATATTCTTGCATCAGATCAAGCCCTTTCCTTGCTTCTCAATCCGACCTATCAAGCCAATGGATCCAAAAGCCATAGCTGGTGATCCTGAAGCCCCTCTCGTTCCCACTCCACAACAGTGACATTATGGGGCTCCCTTCCTTCTTACTAGCCACTTGTATGTTGTGACTTCTTCTAGTAGTGACGATGCCAAAAAAATTATAGTATGCTCATTGCTTCCCTAGGGCTCCATCCCTTCGATGGTTAGCTTGTGCAGGCCATGTAAATAAATTAANACCAATGATAGGAGCTATCTGCGACTCTTTCAACCCTAGCATGTATTTGGCTCCTCGACCGACCAAATCTGCATTCAAATCCACCTCTCCCGTCTGCTCCTCTTGGGCGCAAATATTATGTTGGTGAAGCTTATATTGCTGGTAGGCAGAGCAGTCGCTTCCCACATGGGGATCAATCCATCCCCCAGTCTGCAAGAAGGTGGTGCAACCTCCTCTTCTTCTTTTCCATCTCTTGCCACTCTTTTTGAAACGAGAGAAGAATGTCAAAAAAAATTAGAATCACCAACTTTCTTAATTGCGATCTGTCGGTGCTCTTCGACGATATCTCCCATGAAATTTGTCATATGTGGCACCAACCGAGTGTAGCGAGTAGTCACAGTCATGGGAGATGATCGACCTGCACTGGAAATGACAGCGCATAACTAGCAAAAATGATATTCTTCTTCATTTCTCTTTTTATCTATGAATTATGAGGGCCCATCTATCCTCTTTCAAACTCTCTAGAGTTTTCCAATTGAAAAAACCTAAGAAGCATCAACAAAAAGTCAGATCTTGTCTTCATATCTAACATATTATGGATCTACTCTCTTTCACACCTTCTCCAATGAATATACACTCTATAACAGATCTCACGGATCTATGCTCAACAGTCTTCTCTTCAGTGGTATGAATGTCAATTCTAGCTACGCAACCTCATCATATCTATACCTCACCTAATCTATCACTTCTAAACCCAATCTACCATATCTGGGCATGTCACAACTAGATCAACTTGATCTAGGTACGTCTCATCCCGATCTACCTTGCCAACATTCTAACCATGCTTGATCTGCACTTTGCCATGCAAATCTAGGGAGCTTATTTAGGGATTCTCCTGCAAGAGATCTACTAGCCCAAAATTGAGTCTGATACCAATTGTTAGGTTTTCTAACATATCATAATAAAATATGTTTGTGAAAGAAAAATAATACACACAAGAAACCATACACTTACAAACATAATTATCTTGGAAAACCCTATGGGGGAAAACCAATCTAATAATAGATCTATTATTAACCTTGATCTAAACTGGCTAAGTCGGGATAAGTGAACTAGCCACCCGAGGCCACTTTACAATGTCACTTTACAATGGATCCTTACAAAACTTATAAAGAGTTCTTTAAATGCATTCTCTGACATACAAAACCACGGGCCATCAATACCATGTGCTAAAACCTGAACCACTTTGACTCATTCCCGAGTCAAGATTAACCCTAATAAGTTTTTTGATTCCATAATCTAAACTAAGAGCATATGAAATAGAGAATAATGAAAAAAATACAAAGTAGAAGAAATCTATACTATGTTTATTATGTGTTATACTTATAGATTGCATATAGATATATAAATAAATTTTTAAATATATAAATATTTTTTCTATAATCTTTCAATCAAATTTATAGCCTCTGACCAACTTTAATAGAGGTTTATAGTAAAATAATGGATCTTCATTACTTCTAACACTCTCTTTCTTATGAAGAACTCACTATCTAACAAACTTTTATGTAATTCATTTTTTCTCTTTTATTTGATTCGCAATGTACACACTCACTTTCATTTTATGTAACTTTTTTTTTCTCATAGAACGATATTGGATTTCAATATATTTTGTTTTGTCATGGAAAAGGATGATTTTAATTGAATTTTGATTCTTCAAAGTTCCAAATATTAAGGACAATGTATTTTTTCTAACATCCTCTAAAAATCTCTTTAATCGAATAATTTTACAGATAGCATTGCATAAATCTTTGTATTCTATTTCTATTGATGACAAAGAAATTATAGATTGCTTTGACAATTAAAACCATATTGAAGAAATAACATGTAATGGATCTACTATGACGAGAGTCTACACAAATCCTTATACTCTAATTTTGTTGATGAAAAATATGTCTTTTGTTCTTCCATTGTGAAGAAATAACAAATAGTTTTGGCAATCATTATTTCGATTATGAAGTTAATAATTGTCCTAAGTAGACATGGAGGTATTTATTGTAGCATGGTAGTTATCGTAGTATTAGTTATTTTCATAGTAAATATAACAAATCCTAGGAAATATTTATCATTTTCTTTTGTAGGGGATGGAAGATGTGGCAATTGAAGGAAAGTGCAATGTTGACTTATCAAAACCAAAAAACAATTGAAAGCATTGATGGGCTATTAGAATAACTTCATTTATGAATCTGACACCTTCTTCATGGGCTATCCCAACAATTTGAAGCTTTTAAAAATAGGTTACCATTTAGAGTTAAAGCCATCCATAAGATATTTGGGTTATGAATAACCTGTCAAAAATCCAAGCAAAATAACTTATGGGTTTCTCCCTTTCATGGAAAATAATGATTCTCTAGCAAGGTTTCCTTGTCTCTTTCTATTTATGTTCCAAATTATAAACAAAAATTTACAACACCACCAATGACAAGTACTTCACAAACTTATTCAAACTAAATTGCAACTAGGCAAAGGTGAAGTATTTTGTTATTGTAGAGTTTCCCATGAAAAATCATTAGATGCACATCCTATAGACTGTGCCATTTGCAAGAGCCCAGATATACGATGGCAACTGAAATTCTGCAGCAGTATCCTAAATTCTATTTGCAAACCCATGAGCCTATCTCCCTATGCAGTGATTGAAAAACATTGAGTAAAGGAATATCAAGTTGGGGTGAGTTCAATAAGTAGTAAAAAAGGAGCATGAATTGTTGTCATAGATGAGCAACAAAAGCACCTCACAATTGGCCACAAAGGATTCTAGTTATGCTTCTTAGTTTTAGCTTGAAATGTTTCCACATGATTCTTTGTTCTTGAAGTTGTGATGGTTAATGACATGAGACAACTTGAGTTACGAGGTGTTGATCATAAATGTCGTATTGTGAAAGGGTCAGACCACCCTAATTCAATTTTCTACAAAATTGTGTGGCAACAACTTCTGTGATTTGGAAAATGAGTCATGCCGCTCTTTTTTTTTCTTTTCTTTTCCTTTTTTTTTGAAAAAATAAAAAAGCGCGGTGCAACTCCCAAAATTTGTCCCAAAATTCTTGTCCCAACAATACTCCAACATATACCCACAACCATACTTAAATCCAATGTCAATCAAATGATCAGATGACTCTTCTTTGTATGTTAGCATCTATTAGAAAACATGTGTGGATGATTGTAAATCAATTAAAATATATGCATCCCAACAAATATAAAATATTAAGTAAGAAAAATGCATTAAATACTCACAAAATTTATGATCAAGCTTTTTTTGCCTGGTCATCCTATCTTATGTGTTGAATGGGTTCCATTTTGTATTCTTTTTTTGCAACAAAAAAGCAATTGAAAAATAATATTTCATGTGATTATTAAACCTGTTGTACATAAAAAAAATCAATGAATACATATGTTTGATCGTTGTTGAAATGGTTCCTCTTGTGATCTATTTATGCTCATTTATTTGACCATTTCTTTGTACACTTTTTTCAACATTGAAAAATGAAAAACATAACCAAAAAGTCAATTAATATTTATATAAAAATAAATATATTCTCTGATACCAAACTCTAATGTACCCAAATCATGGGGTACCTCAAGAAATTGCGTTCTTGAACTAATTTTCAAACTCTGATACCAACTTGATTAAAACAAGAAGCATGCAACAATTTGACAAGCTCATGCAAAACCATCAAGAAACATATATATAGAATCAAGAAAGCATGTGTATCACATAGTGTTAAATATATACACAACATTAAACAATGAACAATAATGAAATAAACCACAACATTAATATAATACACATACATAGAGAACACTTATCTATATCAGATAACCACACCAACTGGCTACATGTCAAATGTTCCATCCAATCATAGACATTGCTACTCCAAATATCTAAGCAATAGGTCACCTCTGAGCTGAGGCTATGAATCCACAAGGATGGGTTCCTAGTCTAACTCTAATCTCACATAGACAATCAAGTTATCGTGTTATTACACTCTACTCAATCACACAACAATCTCAACTTACCATCTCTCTTTCCCCTTCAGCTTGCACAACCTAAAGAAAGGAATCCCCTTATTTGAAATGCAATCCCTCAAGCTATTCCACTTCTTTATAAGGCTCCAGTATAGTCTGGCCAGGAAATATCAATTATGGAAGATCCAAATATTATCAGTTCTGGACTATTTTCCCTAAATTCCAATTCTTCCATGAACTCAGGAATCATTACATTGCTAGAAAATAATCATTCTTCCCATACAACCAACTAGTAATGGCTCTCTACCACATAAATATTCTCTTCTCTCCAAGAACGAAGAACAAGAAATAATGAGAGAATCCCACCAAAAAACCATCAAAATATATGAATTCTCACAATGCACCATGTTTCTTCCCTAATAAACTCATGTAATTATTTTTCCCAACTAATTCCAAGATGGGTTTATTAAAATAAATTAATTTTGTTTATCTCCTTTTGCCCCCCCCTCTTTCTCTCATGGAATCATAGCCCCATATAACTTTATCCTTGTTTTTTCTGCAGTCGATGATGCATTCTTCTTATTAATATTAAAAAGCCATTAAATTTATAGGCTCGCTGGATTTACATTAAGTACAAACATACATTATTAATATATAGATCAAAACTGGGGTATTATATTCCCCTCCCCCTTATTTTGGCACTGTCCTTAGTGCACATCACCATGCAAGTGTACATATATTCAAACATTCAAAAATAACTGTGATTATACCTTCTGCATTGCATCTTGTAACTCCCATGTTTCTTCTTCAGAGATGTAGCATGTCCACTGGACCTTTACCTTCCTTATGGATTTGTTCTATAGCACCACACCTTCATATCTAGTGTACACACTAGTTGTACTTGGAAGTCTCCTTCTGTCTCCACCCGAATCAAAGTCCAACCAATGACATGGATAGGATCATGCACATGCCTTTTCAAAAAATATACATGAAATACATTATGCACATTCATTGAAGTGGAAAATGAAGGCATTTATGCAATTAGTCATATCATGTCCAATATATCAAATGGACCATGAAATATGGATACTAGCTTGGTACAACTTCCTATCTTCAAGGAACTTTTCTTTGGCTTCACTTTCAAAAATACATGCTCTCCCACTTTAAATTCTTCATATGTCTTGTTCTTATTTGCATAACTATTCTGCATATCATTTGCTTCTTTCAAATTCTGCTTAATTGTAACAATCTGCTCTTTTATTTCCTTAAGCAATTTTGGCCCAAGTATTACTGTGTCTGTTGGGCTATCCCAACTCACTGGAATATTGCGTTTTCTACCATACAAAGGCTTCAAAAGGGATAATTTTCAAGTAATCCTAATACCCATTGTTGTAATAAAACTCAATAAAATGAAAATAATCCTCCCACTTGGATGGCTTATCCATAACATAAATTTTCTCTTATATTTATTGATCCTTCTCAATGTTTCATAGGCCATATGGCTTGGCTATATAATTAATCAACTTTCTAGCCTCCATGGCTCCCAAAACAAGATTCTTTGATTCTTTATTTTCTCTTCCTTGGGAGTCACTTCCTCTTCCCATGATTCACTTTCATCCATTCAAATTTATCCCTCTACTTAGTGCACAACCTATGGGTCTACATCTCCAGTGCTCTTTTTCTATACCCAAAATGGTCTCCCACCATTCATGTGAGTATTAAATTCCTTCACCATTAATCTTAGTTCTAGAATGATATTCATTCTTTGTCTCATTCTAGGGATGACCAATAAAAATGTGTTATCCCCCCTCACCTACAACCATTCATCTACATTCCAACATGGACCAATAGGATCCTTCATCTAGGCATGTGGGTGCTTCATATATGAATTGATGCATCCCAACAACTAGCCATGTGCTTCCTGCATTTTTCACCCTACATGATTTTCCTTGATTTGAATGAAGTTCACCCTTTTCCATGTGTGGACATGATTTCCAATACCATGTATGGATAGAATGATCTTAGCCCCATGGTCCAGATTGTAGTGCTGATAAGTAACGACATATCCTACGTTTAGAGACGTTGGAATACATTTGTACCAAAAAATCCATAAAATTCTACCAAATTTATTTCATACTCATTTTATCCCACTTTATTTTACTTTTTGAATCACCACAATTGGATATTATAGTCAAAAGATATGTAAATTTCCAAAAGCAAATGCAGCTTTTAAAACCCTGATTTGGAGATTATTCTTCTATCTGAGATTTATTCTATTGTAGCTCTGCAATTTCGGCTCTTATGAGCCTAAAATTTCAGCTTGAGGTATCCTGATCTGTCTTCTTTCCAACCCCATAGGTTATACCACGATTGGATTATCCAAGAGAATTTTATGATAACTTTCCCAAGATGTGTTGATTTTTTCCCTTTTAGGAGAGTGAACTTGTACAACCTACCATGTGTCACTGTATTAGCTTCAGAACTTTAAATTTTCACTAGTAAACCTTTGTTTTGTACCATAACCAATGAAATAGGTCTTACTCAATTTGGAGGTCTGTAGATTTATACACAATAGTTTTTCCAAGAACACCTGTTTTAGACTGAAATTTGGACCAACCAAAAACCCTAATTTCCTCAAAAAATAACTTTCAAAATACATCGAATCAAGGGATGAAATTTGTACAAAAGATACTTCACTATTCCTCCTTCATACTGTAAAAATTTATGAACATGAAACCAAGCTGAAAAAAATTGGGAGCTAAAATTCCAAGAAGACATGTTTCAGACTAGTTTCGGGACTAGTCAAAAAACATAACTTGAACATAATGTATATCCAAAAATATAACAAACCAAGATCTGAAATTTCGATCCACGTTATCTCTATATGTCTCCTATAAACCATATAAATTCTAGATCCCGAAAATGTCCATATTTTTTTTTTTAGAAAAATTTCCAATAAGACTTGTTTTGAAGAAGCTAGTCCTGAGGATTGTCTAGCTCTGACACCAAATGTTAAGAATAAATTATCAAAATAGAATAAAAAACTTAGAATAAGTACTCCATGCCTTCACCAAGAGATAAATTCAGATAATAAGCCTCTTCGTGGGGGAAAACTCCTTATACATCACATGAATTCACAAATACAAGATGATTCCAAATGAAAAGGCCTCCTTGGTATATATAGTAGACTAGGACGGACAATTACGACTAATGGACCCAAGCCGACATAAATAAAATAACAATACTAATGTAATATTCCCTAATTAAGGGGCAATGTGCCACTATTTAGGGCTTAACACAAGCGTGCAAAGAGCGCAACCCACATCTACCAAGGCCTATACATTATGCACACTCAGTGTCTTGAGTGTGTGAAGAATGAGTAGAGTTCAGTTTCTTGATACAACTAATTGACAGGGGAGTTACAACAAGGTCATTCTGGTATTTATGATGTTTAATTTTCACCTATAGATACGAGGTTTTGAGATGAATTCATCGTAGGCTGGATGACAGTTACATATTGCAAGATTGACCTTGATGTTTATTCCCATTAGAACCTGTTGGAATTTGATGGTGAAAACATCAAACCCCCTACCCAATGTCATTGGTATTCTTCCTTACATGATGTTGTGCATTAGCGAACATGGGTGTGCTTGCAGGGTAAAGGGGTCTCAAGGACAGATGGGTGTGTATCAAGGTGATATGTTTCATTCTTCCAATGACATGGAGAGGGTGGTCAGTGCTTAGCTAATCCAAAATGATGCTTCGAGTGGAGATTTGGAAACTACAAATGATGATATGGTTTGGGGTTGTTTAGTGGAATGGTTTGATGATAGTAACAAGACAAAGGGTGAATCCACTTAGCTGGTCAAGGTCCCTTCACTGAAGAGCATGATTCAATGTGATGCTTCTGGTGAGACCCCAGTCTTGAAGGAAGGTGGCATGCCCTTAGAGGCCTTAAAGTCTTCGCTGGAGGAAAACTAATACAATGACTCAACATGGGATTTTCGTATGGAGGAGGACCATATAAAGGTTATATTCAAGGTCAACGGTGAGGTCATTGAATTAAATTTTATGGTCAAATAGTTAGACCTAAATATAACTTTGTTGCTAGCTCTTTTCTCTTGCCAAACGCAATATCGACTTGCACACAAATTGTCTACCCAAGTTGCAGTATTCCCAGACATGTGCGTCCCCCTGCAACCATGATGCATGGTTAATCCATCTAATGGACATGTCTCTCACTTAGTTCAATAGTTGTTCTTTGCTTTCTAGATAGTTTTTTATCACATCCTTATAGTTTTAGCTTCAAGTTTTAGCTATGTTTTGATGTCTATAATTTATTATATGTCTGGGATCGTATGGGATCATGGTAGAACATTTGTAGTTTTTGGCCCCCATGGGGATGCTCAACTTTTGAATTGTTCTTGGGCTTGGGTTGGTTTTTGTTTTTGGTGACCCAAGCTAAAGAAGTTTGTATGTGTAAATTATATGTTTACTAGAAGGTAATACAATTTTCTTAATTACCAAAAAAATATATATATCATACCTTTATATATATGGAAGCAATGTTCATTTTCCTCTTCGAGGGGGAAACCTCCAATATAGTAGATCTCCAATTTCAAATTATTTCACAAGACATCTTTTATATGATTCTACATCCTTATATAATATTTTCCACCCCCTAGGAACATTATAGAGAAGGAATTTTCTAGTAGGTGGAACCTTTTTGTAAGCCTTCATACAATAATTGTTTTCACACTACTACATGGGCCTTATTTACTAGTGATGGGCTCCATACATAGCAACACATAGTAACCTATCTATCCACTTAGAGGGTTAGGGTGGTTAGAAACCTAATATAGTTTGAGTTTGAATGTGCAAGATATTCCTCAAGTCCAAAACTGTTGCAAGTTCTTATCAAGATAAAGATATTGTAGGAAGATGGTAAATGAAAATGGAGAGCCACTTTACCCCACTAATTGTAACATGTCATATTCCAGTAACCATCCTAGGCCAATGTTACTTCACCATGAACTAGATCTCTTTCATGACACCCCAATATTATGTGGGTATTCAAAATGTAAAGGGTTAAAGGTGAACCCTTGGTGTGCTACACTATCCCATTATATTATTGATCAAATACACAAAGTTGATGGTCTAATACCTCCCACTATGATCAAGGATCCAATGGGTGATATAGAAAAGACACATAAGAGAATTTCCATATGCTTATTTTTTGGAAAGTTTAAATCCAAATCAACTATGTTTCATCCTGAATTGACCAACCTATCTCATTCTATGGAGTCAACCAAGAGTTTCAGTGATCCAAAGTATGATATCGATCCTACCCATAACATCCATGCTAGGAGATCCAAAAAGTTATATGAGATGAAAGAAAAATGTCCCAAGCACACACTAAGGTCGGTTCAATAGTTAGAGTTAGCAATGAATTCTCTATTTCTGTCCATATACAAAGTAAATAATAAACATGTTATTTTACAAATTAAAAAATACTCACTTGTGACATTTAAAATAGTCTTACCAAAATATACCAATATTGGCTTGTTTAGCCTCCATTTCACCCCATTTTCCAATATCATTTGACCTGCAAACATTACTGAGTCAAACCCATATTTTGAACAAAAATGGCATCACAGATATTACCACTAATAAGTTAACTCCCAGTGCAGATAATACCCCCAAAATATGCACAACTCCGCCAAATAACCAATTTTGATTGTTTTTGGCCCGAATTTTCCAAAAGGGGAAGTTAATTATATGTTGACTATTCTAAATCCTAGTTTCTATTATTATCCTTCATTTTCTCATCTTTAACAACTATTTTAAGACCATGTCAAGGGGTTTTAACCACTATTTTCCATATGAATAAATGCCTGATGTCTCTCCATCAATAACCAATCCATTCATATTAAAGATATGATACTAAAATCACACCATAAATCTAGGGGATCTCTTCCTCTTGATAGTGAGTTTCATCAAGCTCTCTTCATAGGTGCATTATTGGCCATTTCTATTGGGTAATGGAGTTATTGTTTGATTATTTCTAAGATCGTGTTCATGTTATGGTTTTCTTTCTTGTTTTTTCCATTTATTTCATGAATAACATGAGTTTGAGAATGGTAAACATAGCTTATAGTTAGGGTCTCTAATTCTTACACCCATTATTTTTTGTTCTTGATTCACAACCACCAAGTTAGTGTAGTTTGCACACCCTTGTCACAAATTACACACAACATGTTACAATTGTGCTTTATATAGCACTTGGCCACCTTATCTACTTGTGCCCAATGTTGGGACAAAATTATCATTTTGTGGTAATAATTACATTGTTTCTATGTCTAAAATGGATGCTACAAATCTTGGGTTGTTTATCCTTTCACGTGTGTTTGTTACTTCCAAATAGTCAATATCACTTATGCCATTTTGTGATTGTCTTTATAATTGATCTAGTTACCTAAATATTGTTAACTTACAAACATAACAATTCCATTTATAATATGCACACGAACTATTATGCTTCCAAAAAATTTAATAGGAAAAACCTATTACATATCGATGGTTATCCAGGCACTCAAGAGAACATTACAGAGTTCATAAATAGTTGTAGTGCTCACTATTCAATACACATTGTTCATTTCAGGAACAATCCAATGACAAAGAGTTATTTATGAAAAGGAAGACATCCATATTCATTGTTGTACATGTAATACATAGTTTGTCTACTAGAGATGAGTTTTTATTAAACTATAACATTTGTAGATCACCAAACACTCATCAAATATGGCTTGCATTGGGACTACCTATAAACATCCCCTTGGGGAATAAGAAAAATGTCATTGAGTAATTTTATTTTTGGATGTTTAATGGAATTAATGTAAATTTATTTCTTAATTGACGCAGACCCCCCTTCTCTCCTCGGGGCTGCTCGACCTCCCGGTCAAGGATCTTCAAAACACTAAGCCAAATCGGATTTTCGGGCTTCTAGTAGACCCTAGAACAATTTACATAGGTCCCTTGTTTGTTACCACATAGGTTCAATTCATTCATAACCCTGTTCTATGATGCTTCTGGTAACACTAATTGGTGAGCGATAGCTCCTATGCTATGCTCTTCTTCAATATGAACACGGGCTATGATCTCTCGCTATCCCCCTTCGCAACTTCGGGCTTCGATGGTTTTGGATGCGGCTTACTCCTTTTTCCCCGAACTCCAAATCGACGAAATCACCTGGACTAGATCTACGGTCTGCACTCCTCTGACAACCAACAACTTTGATCTACTTTGTAACTTCAGTGTTTGGGAGTTTTGAATGTTCCAAAGCCTTTTTTTCCCCGAAGTAATTTCTACATGAAGCTACGGATCGAGCACCATGTGATCGTCTCAATCCACAGCTGAGATTGACCTTCATCCCCACTTCAGATGAATTTTAGTCAATGATTTGTTTCTCTTGATTCCCTGGAGTGTCAATCCTCCAAAGTAAATCTCCACTATCCATGTGTCCCTCCATTCATTAACGACTCCTGTTGACTTTGGGAGTTTGAGACTCTTGCTCTTCAGGACTTTTCTCTCCAAATTCTCCGAAGTGTCGTATCACCGAAGTGATAGATCTGACACCACGTGTCCACAAAATTGATGGATAGGATTTAGCTTCTTACCTTTTTCCCATATGCACACTTCTGGATCCCGTGATCTGACGACACATGTCCCCTTCAGATCGACGGTCGCAATCTACTTCACTACTTCAGCCTTCAGGAGTTTTTCACACTTTGCCCTCACTTTTCTCCAAAGTGCTCTTTTCTCCAAAGTCCATGATCTGTTGACATGTGTCCTCCTCATATCGACGATCTTGATGGACTTCGCTACTTCATAACTTTAGGATTTTTGGCTCACTCCACATAGAATTTTTGCCGAAGTACTTCTCCTCCCAAGTACGTGGATCTCTGCCACGTATTCTTCTGGATCCAACGATCCAGATCTACTTCGTCCTTCATGACTTCATGAAGTTTTCTATTTCTCCACACAAAGCTTCAGGAGTTCTTTCTCATGAACTCTTCAATCTGCTGCCATGTATCCTCCTCGATACTGATGGTTAGGATTTAATTCAAAGATTCAGTTTCAATGATCTCGCTCTCAAAACACTTTCAAACCTCCGAATACTCAGAGTGTCGAAGGAATCCAAGGCTAAAATCCATGAAACTCTCCTAGATCTCATGGTCTGGAATGATCTCGCTTCCTCCGAATGGATCTCGCTTGTTAATTTACGAAATATTAAAGGGATCCTCCCTATTGAAGCATTCTCGCTTGCTACCTCTTCTGAGCTTGTTCTTCCTTTAAACCTCTAACTCCTCAGAGCGTTTCTTTGTCACTTAGCCAAATTTTGACTATGTGCACACCTTGGAACAAGTCTTCTCCATGACTCAACTTCTTTGTGAGTGACTATGCACACCTTGCAACAGTTCTTTACACTCTTATGCAAGTAAACTTCGAGTTATTATTCCTGAGCTTCTGATTCAAAAATACTTTTTCGAGGCAGACCTTGTAGACAATATGCACACCTTGCATAAAATTCTCCAGGTTATCTTTCCTATGCTGCTGAGTCAAATTAGACTTTGTCAACACACTCCTTGCGAACAATATGCACTCCTTGCATAAGATCGTGAAGAGAAACAATTGAAACTTATCTAAACCTGCACATATTCATACATTCAACCATGTAATGCATTCATAACATAATAACAAGTAAATAATAGAGAATTTCAATTAAACAAAAATCCTACCATTCATTCAGATAGACACAATAATAGCAACACCAGACATTTGGGATCAATGCTTATCTGTTATATTAATTCAAATGAAATGCACATGGGATCATACACTCTAATAAGCTTCAACAGTCTTTAGCTACAATAATCTTTAGTAGCAATAACCTTTAGCAACCTCATTTGGGAAACAACACATTATTTATACAAAAGAGCTCATAGAGATTTTCCCTCTGACTAACTTAGTTCTATGCTATCAAATTAAAATCTTTCAACTACTAAGGCTTATTACAATAAATGTTCGAGACAAACAGATAAGAGAAAATGCTTCGAATATGTACTGCAATCTACTACATTAAAGGAAAATACACTCCCCATCAGTCTTATGCGATGGTTCAGCTTCTAAACATTTAAGATGTTCTTTAATTCCAATCTTTTCAGATATTTCGTGACATGTTCTCTTTTAAATTCAAAATCACTTCAAAATGCGTGCTGGAGTGATGATTTGTCCTCCACTCGTGCTTTGATAATGATGCTCCTACATCATACTCCTATGGATAAAAATTCATGGAATCCTATCCATGAGCTCCTGCACCGACCTCTCATGATTATGGATATCTGCTTCATTTACCCAATTGACATTTTCTATTGGGTGTCCTTTCCACTTTACCAACTACTCAAAATATGTCCTCCTCCTGGTCTTCTTACCAGTCCTCTGATCTATGACCTTTCCATTTGCGGCTTTTCTGCTACATGCATCTACTTCTCCCACCGGATCTCTTTCTGATCTTCTGATCTTCTTGTGTCATCTTCCCTGTAAGGATACAGGTCTGAAATGTTGAATATGGGCAATATACCCACACCCTCTGGCAGCTCTATCTCATAAGCATTAACATCAAATTTCCTTAGGAACTTGCATCGTCCTATCTTCTTCATTTTCAGTTTGTTATATGTTCCCGTTGGGAACCTTTCCTTCTTGAGATGTGCTAGAACTTGATCTCCCACTTAAAATTGAATTTCTCTCATATGTTGATCAAATATATGTTTATATTTTCTGCTGCTATTCTGCAACTGCTCTTTGATATGATTATGAAGCTTCTTCATTTCCGCAATGAAGTCTTCTGCTCTAGCGCTTTTGAATTCAGTCTGCTCTAGATCTCTCAATTATGATACTCCTCTTGGCTTCATTCCATATACTATATGGAATGGACTCTTTCATGTACTCATGTTTAATGAGTCATTGTATGCAAACTCTGCTTGTGATAGAATCTGATCCCACTGACTATGATGTTCAGTGACCAAAATCCTCAGCAAATCCCCTAAAATTCGATTTACCACCTTAGTATGTCCATCCATTTGACGGTGATATGGTGAACTAAAGGATATTTCTGTCCCCATTTTCTTCCACAATGTCCTCCAAAAATGACCAACAAATTTAGTGTCTCTATCTGAGACAATACTCTTGGGAAACCCATGAAGTCTCACAACTTCCTTGAAAAACAAATTTGCAATGTGCATTGCATCATTAGTTTTCTGGCATGGGATAAAGTGTGCCATCTTTGAGAATCTATCAACTACCAAAAAAATGGAATCACTTCCATTTTGTGTTCTTGGAAATCCCAACAAGAAATCCATGCTTATTTCATCCCAAGGCCTATCTGGAATAGGAAATGGTTGATACAATCCAGTGTTCTGTCGCTTTCCTTTTTCATGATGAAAAATATTACATCTGTTTACAATTTCTTCACCTCTTCCCTCATACCTAGCCAATAGTATGAACTGTTCAACTGTGCAAATCTCTTGTCATGGCCAAAATGTCCCGCTAGATATCCACTATGTTTTTCCTTCAACAAATTATCTCTCATCAAGCATTTTGGTATGCACAACTGGATACCTTTAAACAAAAATCCATCTTGAATCATATACTCTATCCACTGGCTTCTGTCTCTAAGCACAATATTTTCATATGCTTCATATGCCTCTTTAAAATTTGGGTCATCACAATACATCTCCTTAAAGTGTTCAAACCCTAAGGTTTTCACTTGAAATTCCTGCAGAATCAGACATCTCCTGATCAATGCATCAACAACTTTGTTAGAATTACCAGAAATATGTTTAATGACAAAAGTGATTTTTTTCATAAAATCTATCCACTTAGCATGTCTCTGATTTAATTTCTCCTGTCTGGTTATGAATTGTAAAGCCTGATTATCGCTATACAAAACAAATTCTTTTGGAAAATGATAGTGCCTCCATTTCTTCAAGGCTTGAATTATTGCATAAAACTCTTTATCATATGTGGAGTAATTTCTCTTAGTGTCATTCAACTTCTCAATGAAATATGCAATAGGACTATTATCTTGGCTCAAGACTGCTCCAATTGCAACTCCACTAGCATCACATCTTACTTGAAATGTCTTCCCAAAATCGGGCAAGACCAAAATTGGTTGTTTTGTTATCTTAGCCTTTAATATCCTGAAACTTTTCTCAGCTTCTTATATCCACTTAAAATACTTGTGCCTCTTCTTCAGTGTATCTAATATTGGTTTACAAATCCCACTGAAATTTCTAATAAACTTCCTATAGAAACTTGCTAATCCATGGAAGCTTCTTACCTTGAATATTCTTCTCGGCGATGGCCATTCTCTGATTTCCCTCACCTTTTATGGATCCATCTTCAATTCGTTTGAAGAGATCATAAAACCCAAGTAAATGATTTATGTCTTCATAAAATAGGACTTCTTCAGATTTATCAACAACTTCTCCTACTGCAATCTCCTCATCACTAATTTCAGATGTCTCAAATGATCTTCTTTAGTTTTACTGAAGACTAATATATCATCTAGATATACAAACACAAAATTAACAATGAAATATTTCAATACCTCATTCATCAACCTCATAAAAGTACTTGGGGCATTTTTCAAGCCAAATGGAATATCAAGCCACTCATACAACCCTTAGTTTGTTTTGGAGGTTGTTTTCCACTCATCACCTTCTCTCATTCTTATCTGGTGATATCCACTCTTTAGATATATCTTTGAAAAATAATTTTCTCCACTCAAACAATCCATTAAGTCATCCATCATTGGCAAAGGAAATCTGTACCTGATGGTGATCTTGTTTATGGCTCTTGAGTCTGTACACATTCTCCATCCTCCATCCTTTTTCAGACTTAAAAAAGTTGGTACTGTGCATGGACTCAATATTTCTCTGACCAAACCCTTGTCCATCAAATTCTATACTTTTTTCTTTACCTCCTCATTCTCTTGAGGTGTCAATATGTGCATTTCTTTGTTCGGCAGAGTCACTTCTGGTATTAGATCAATGTGATGATTGATACTCTTGATGGGTGGAAATGAGCTAGGTAACTCATCCACTACTATGTCAGCAAAATTTTCCAACAACTCCTGAATTTCTTCAGGAAAATCATCCATAGAAGTACTTGTAAGGATAACTCTTTGCTTCCTCACCACAAAAAACTACATCTCCTGTTCCTTCTTAAATTCACTTAGGAGTTCCTTCCCACTCATGAGAAGTTTACTTGTGATGGATTCTTCCTTCACCTTATTATCCTCTATTGGTAGTAGCATATGTGTGTCCTACCATTTTTCTCCAAGATATAAGTATTTTTTCTCCCATCATGAATGACATTCCTCTCAAAATGCCATGGTCTCCCCTACAAAACATGACATACATCCATGGGAATCACATCACACAAAATCTCATCTCTCTATCCTTCTATCTTAAATTCAACTAGACATTGTTTAGTTACCATTACCTGGTGTTCTTTCTGCAACCATGAGACTCTATACAGATTCAGATGTGCAATTGTCTCTAGCTCCAATTTTTCCACCATCTCTATGGATACTAAGTTATCAATTCTCCCACTGTCAATTATCACCTTTCATACTCTGTCTTTAGTCTTGCAAGCATTTCTGAACAAACTGTTCCTCTACAATGGTTTTTCCACTTCTGGTTTTGGCTTCAAGAGAACCTTCTTCATCGTCAAAGATCTCCCATCTTCTTCGCCTTCTCCCTCAACATTCTGCTTATGCACTTCTGAAATGTGAGCTTCACCTCCTCCTTTCTTTCTCTCAGGACATTCCCAAGACACGTGTCCCATTTTTCCACAGGCATAACGCTTCACCTCTCCTCCTCTACCTCTTCCTCTTCCTCAAGGAAAATAATTTCTACCACCATATTGTCTCCCTCGGGAACTTCCTCCTCTTTCAGAGTGACTATGTTGTTTTCTAGTCTCAACCTTGGGCTTCTGTGCCTTATCATGGACAATTCCCTTACCTCTGTTTAAACTTCTACCTCAGCTTCACTGACTCTACTTCCTGGCCAACTTTTCTTCTTCTTCAGTGCAATATGATAAGCGTACTCCACTATCCTTACTTTCATCATGTTGATTTCATATTGGATTTAATATCTCATGCCATTGATATACCTGACAACCTTTTCATCGTCTTTTTCTTTCTTTCCAACCATGATGTTCAACTTATAGAACTCTTTTGTATACTCTTTTACTGTCAGTCCTCTCTGTCTCAGGTTCTGCAACTTCCTGAACATATTTATCTGATAGTCCTAGGGTATGAACTTAACTTTCAACTTGGCTACCATTCTATCCCAACTCTTAATCTTTTGTTTTCCCTTGCATGTTTTGTCAGCCTGCAGTTCGTCTCACCACAGTGTTTCATGTCCCTTCAATCTAGTGACAACATGTTTCACCTTCTTCTCTTCATCAATGTCTTCATAATTGAAGTACTTATCCATTGCTCATATCCAATCAAGAAATTCTTCAACATCTAAGTTTCCTTCGTACATTGGGATGTCTATCTTTGCTCTAGCTCCCAATTTCACAATAGCTTTCAACAAGTGTTCTTCTACAACATCCTCTTCTTCAGCTTCTTCAACTTCCCTTTCTTCTCTCTCAAAATCACTGACGTCTCCAACATCAGGTGCTCATCCTCATTGCTAGCCGGTAATACCGTCGTGATATCCCCAGTCACATTTCAAATGTTTTACGATATTGTGCTGAAATTAAAAATGTTTTATTTCATTTTATTTATAAACATTATTGTATAAACATTATTGTACTATGTGAAGTAGAGATGATTCTGTGTGGATCTGATTGTGTAGTGATGAGATATTTGGGTAGTTATCAAATTATAGTTTCTAACTTATAATTTAAATTTTGTTTGATTTGGAAATATGGTTGAAAACAGTCAAAACAAGTCATCAAATTTTATAGTTTCTTATGAAATTTCACAATGAAATGACATTCCAACACTAAAGTGGTTATGTTAGTCTTTGGTTTCTTTTCGAGCTTTTAATATATTTATTCAAGAAAATGTGAAATAAAAATTATAGTTTATAACTTATAATTTAAATTTTGTTTGATTTGGAAATATGGTTGAAAATAGTCAAAACAAGTCATCAAATTTTATAGTTTCTTATGAAATTTCACAATGAAATGATAGTCCAACACTAAACTGGTTATGTTAGTCTTTGTTTTCTTTTCGAGCTTTCAATATATTTATTCAAGAAATGTGAAATAAAAATGTGTACTTTGTAATAAAAATTGAAATAAAAACATGATTTAGAATGTACAATTAAAATATACTTTAATATAAGTAGGCGATTTTCATTAAAACTTATATTGATATAAATTTTTATGTATCGAAAATGGTAGAAAATGGTTGATTTGGAAATTATCAATCCTCTGCACATTGGAAGTATTCACTAATGCCATTCATATGACACCTACCATTAATGGAAGTATTCACTATACCATTAATGGAAGTATTCATTATGATAGTCCAACACTAAACTGGTTATGTTAGTCTTTGGTTTCTTTTCGATCTTTCAATATATTTATTCAAGAAAATATGAAATAAAAAAATTTACTTTGAAATAAAAATTGAAATAATAACATGATTTAGAACCTATTTTAATATGTAAAATTAGAATATACTTTAATATAAGTAAGCAATTTTCATTAAAATTTATATTGATATAAATTGTTTTTGTATCGAAAAGGGTAGAAAATGGTTGATGGGAATTATCAATTCTCACATTTGAAGTATTCACTAATGTCATTAATATGACACCTACCATTAATTCAATTAAAATTATGAAAATCTAAATGCAATAAACCAAGCCTTAGTATATGACCTCTTATTTTTTATTTTTTGTTATCAGGCCACAAAATCAAATTTGTTTTCAACTTAAGTTTTTTTCAATCAAACTCAATGAAAACTATCTTTAATCTGTAGAATATAAATAACTTGTTACCTGTTCATCATACACATTTTTTAAGTAGCTCATAATTTCAATTTTGTTTTCAATTTGCTTCAAGATATTGAAATCTAAATGCATAAATTTAACAATTTAATATAATATCAACACTTTTGGAATCAAAATTCACAATTTCATAATTAAAAATGATACTTTTTAAGATGACTTTAAATTTTTTAATTAGGATGATAATCATATGTATAACCTTGAATTCGTTAATTAGGATGTTAAACATAAAATTTAAGATGTCTTTACAGTTTTTCTCAACCATCAATAGTCCCTTATAATGACACGGAAATGGGTCCTAGTTTTGATATGAAGTTATCATCTTCATATGAAAAAGCATTGAACAATCAAATTGCAAATAATGAATGCAAATCCTACATGTAGTAAAATGATTACATTCATTAACGGATTTGTGTATACGATTTGGATAATTTGTAGGATTAAAGTATAATCATCCAAAGTATAGGTCAATTTTGGTTCCCTATATACAATCTATAGATTATTCCCTAAAATTGTAAATAAGTCTTGGTAAAATTTATAATTCATCAAAAATACAACTTTTCTTAATTGGATGGACCATGAAATTAACTAAACTGGAAATGATTCTAGAATCCTAGATATTCATAAATATGTGTACTTTCAATGCAAAATATAAAATTCTAGAATGTACATGTCATTTCTTTAAAGAAATCGTAATGGTATTCCATCTTCAATTATCCGTTCATGATCGGCATTAAACATTTTCCATTTTCTAACTTTTGTTTTTTTTCTTGATTGAACTTATATTAACTTTATGCGTGCTACACATACCAAATGACTATATTGACAACTTATGACATCTGATTGTTAGTCTTGAAAGTGAACATGAGTATCTATTTGATGGGTTTCTTGAAAAAAATATCAATTCAATACGATGGATCATCTTTCATATATGCAACTGTTATCATCAAAATCTTCTAGTAACCTTACCTTTTGTTATGTGCATCACATCAAATAATATTTCATGTTTTCAGTGCTGTCTACAGTTGCAACCATGACAAAGGAATCTCCTTCAAATAATTTGATATATTGGACAACAAATAGTTTGTGTTAGATTATCACACAAGTACATATACAAGTTATTTGAAAAAAATTAAACATAAAAATTACCTTCTCTAACAAAATCAGAAAATCTATTGCCATCAACTAGCACTATAGTTTCATTTGATTCCATCTCCGCTGAGCTTGCAAGTGGAATTTTCCCTTTTATATTAAGTTTGGTATGTCTCCAAGTTTTAACATATTCTGCATATTTGTTTTTGCAAATCTCTATGGATTCTGTGTCCTCTATGCGAACTGAACAAAAAAAAGACTCATTTCTTCTATCAAATGCAAATGTATTTTGATAGCATTTTGTTTTAACTGAATGCATTTTTAGTGCCCCGTGTATTGTATTGGCTTCCTATGGGATTGATCTATTTACATTTTAGATTCCAACATACCAAAAAAATCTACACAAGACAATAACTTGTTAACTTGAAATCTCTCAAGAAAATGATTGAAGATTGAATATAAATTTGAACACGTGAATAAAAATATCCTCTGTACATGTGTAAGATGTATATATAGACACACCTGCACACATCCCTTAACAAATTATTTTCATGGATTAGTGTCATTTTGCACCATTCAACAACTTCGTCAGTGGATTCAAAACGATCGGCATGAGGGTTGATCTCATAACTTCGAAGTGCTCATTTTACACATGCCCCTGCACAGTCGTGCTCTTCTTTTCCATGACTATTCTTAAAAAAATTCCAACAATGTGTAATGTTTGATTTTTTATGAAGATGACAAAACCAATAGAATGACCGTGAAGATTTTAACTGACCCGCACACCGATCTGACCATATCCAATGTCGATCGAATTTGATTCCACATTCTTTCAATGAATCATAAAATTTATCAAAACAATGTTGTTCAGAATGTGTGTCGTGTGCTCGATCATCACTTATATAAAAGTGATATTCTTTAATAACATGCTAATTGTCATTGATGCTTTATATGTTATCAAGACTCTATTGAGCATGTCTATATAGGACATGGAAAAATATAGTGACTTGATCAGAATGATAATATTCACTTTATATTTATTTTTGTGCAGCGAATGTGTAATTCTCTACAAAATCAACTACATACAAAATTTTCCCTGGTGGAAACACTTCATGGGATTGTTTGAATTGTAGGTCTTTCCATAGAGCTCTATGTGAATGCTTGGTGTATTTATAAATTTCTTCCTCAAACTTCTTCAAAAAATCAATCACACAGATTTTATCTACATTCAAATCAATCCTTTTGGAAATAACATTTGAAGAATGTGGAGCCATGGTGTTGATATATTCATATCTCTTCTAATTGACTGTTATATTAGAAAATGATTGATCATTCATATCAATAGGATACTTTGAGTGAAAAAAACTTATATTTCCTCAACGATCACAATTCTTTCCACCAACACATGTTTTTGGTAAAATAATTCATCACCTTCTCTTTCACATAGAATTTCAAATACAAAAGCATGGAATGTGGAAGGAGGAGGTGAACTTGGCCATAAAGTTTTACCAAAATCAAGAAAAGTGTTGTAATATAACTCAAATTCCACATGATAACGACAAAAACAAGTTTCATGAACATTGAAGGGTCTAACAAACCATGGTTTTTATTGCACAAATGTATTGATGAAAATTTTAACTTCCTTGTGCTCTTTTTTGAACTTATTGAACAATTCTATTTGTGTCATTGGAAATATATGTTTTGGATGTTCTTCATATTGTTTTCATAATATTCTTTGTCGCAACACATCTGTTGTATGTGGTGAAACAAAATATTTTGTCAACCGACAATTACGGGCCAATTCTTTAACATTTTCTGCAAGTCTATATTTGTAGGGTTGTCTAGAAATCACTGTCCAACAAGCCAGTTCATCATTTTCATCTTTTTGCAATTGAAATTTTCTATGTTTGTACAATGTTTTTCTTGACGTTCCCATCATTTTTTCCATATGTCATTTCAAATGATCTTTTATATTGGTAGATGAAACAACTATTGTTTGTATCACTCTACATGCAACACTGACATATTTTTTTCGAGATTTTCCAAAAGTTTTTAATACACTAGTTATATTTTCAGAGACATTATGTTTCACCTTTGTATCTTTTGTTGACTTTTGAATACCCAATAATGATGTAGCTTCTTTTAACTTTCTTGACTTTATTAGATAGGGTAAAAGTTGAGCTTGTACTATTACTGATTCATCTTTGAAAAAAGTACTATACATATTCTTAGTTCGATATCTTATATAATTCTTAGCTTCTTTTTTCCCAAATTTGTCATTATCAACATTTTCTAACATTTCATCATCAATGTTGATAGATTCTCCTGCAGATTTCAATTTAAAGTTTATATTAAAAAAACAAAACCCGAATATAAATTCACTAAACTATATACATGTATTCATCTTGTATTATCTAAATTTATGTACATACCTATAGATGATTCGTCTTCTGCTTCAATTTTGGTTTCAACATCTTCATCGACGTTATGAGACAAATCTATTTATGTTTTTTTTAAATATCAAATTGTAATTACAATCAATTATATTAAACAATATTTTAAATTTGAATTCTATACTTTTAATATAGACAATATGTGCATGCATACCTGGTTGAACTTCTTCTTGTTAAAAATCTCTATTTACATTATCATTGTTTCTTTCTTCAATATTTGCACGTTCTTGTTTATTTCTCCAATAACGCTCTTTCCTTTGATCGTTATGGTGAGTTTCATATCGAGTGTGATCCCTCTATCTTACCTGAAATTTGGAGGTTGTGGACTCCTGCAAATACTCAGAATTTGGTTTCGAAAATGACACCAACATTTGAAAAATTGAATCTACTTTCAATTCCTATAATTTGTTTTCATTTTCATTATTTTAATCTAATTTTATTTAATTTTTTTAAAAAATCACTGCATAATATTTTCAGCTGACATTATGATTCAGTGAAATGAAATATCTGTATCTCTAAAAATACATTGTGAAAAATTCAAAAAAAATTATATTCATAATCCTTAAACTATTCTTTTCAAAAGGGTATTTTTAGATTTTACTTTTAAGTAAAAATTAAGATAGATACAAGGTGGGGGAAAACATGTGTTTAAAATATGTATCGTTTTCAACTTGGTCAACTTCAAAAAAGTCTAGAAATTATAATATTCATCTGTTAGATTCAAAATTCTAGTCATAATAAAATAGTCTCTGTAGATTGTTGCAGTATATTTCGTCTGTTAAAAACAAAAGTTTAATAATAGATACATTGTTGGGGGAAAAATAACTCATTATCATTCCTTTCATGTTTAAGGAACATACTGTTAATGTAACGGCCCCTTCGTTACGTCTACGAATAGCGAAGTACAATAGGAAAATTTTACTTTTTCTTTTCATTTTAAAAATAAGATATTAACAACATCACCTAATGCACTAAGGTGACACATGATCAAAATATAAACAACTC
>ML779778.1:237909-270000 GCA_009831015.1 Picea engelmannii
AATAGTAAAACATCCTGTCATCAATCATGACGCATCATCATCACGGTTAAGTGGTTCATCATCATAAAAATCCAGATCACTTGCGAGCAAGTGTCCTCAAATAATAAGTTTTGTCAGTGCGCCAGAGCGGGATGTTACAGTTAAACAATTATCAAATTGACATATCAAATCTTTAAAAAAATAATTTGAAAAATAGTCATTGGAAAGTTAACAAAATTATTCACAAGTTTTTTTTTTACTGTAAATTGAAATTCTAAATACAAAAAATACTTTTGTATGCCGGAAGTTATATAACTTGTGAAAATATAGTTTTTTTTTTCTCATAAAACAAGAAAAATAGACACCCATCTTCATGATTTCACCCAGGTAGAAAAACTGGTGTTTGGGCATGTATCTAGGAGAACCGATCGTATTCACAAGAGGTTCTTATCTTTAATATTGTTGTATGTTTATTCGTATGTCTCAATATTCTAACATGTATGTATTGGATCAAGGGTAGGTCCAAGGGAGCTCTGACTTATCCATAGAAAATATTTATCCACGACATAATTGGAGACTCCACTGGGGACATCATGTGATTTCTTCCTTTAATATTAAGAAGTTTTCCCCTTAAAATAGGGCCACGACCTTCAGATTGAACTCTATAAACTTTTGTACAAAATATGAAGGAAATAATTGTATATATGAATTCTTCTAAACAAAATTCCTATTTCAAAAAAACAATCATCCAAATTGGTGTCCGTAAAGTGAAATCATCATTGATTTAAAATATGTTATTTTATAGATTTTATGTGATAGCCATGTGTTTGGTTGATATCTTTT
This sequence comes from Picea engelmannii, assembly GCA_009831015.1. Lineage (NCBI taxonomy): Eukaryota > Viridiplantae > Streptophyta > Pinopsida > Pinales > Pinaceae > Picea > Picea engelmannii. The sequence goes on from ML779778.1 coordinate 238,732, forward strand.
GATAGAGCACTCAGATTGTCATCAAATCAACTCCATTATAAAAAAATATTTCCTAGGATTTCTTTTGACATATTATATCATATGTTTTTGGTAAATATCAAGTGAAGTACAGTCCCTGCAAAATTCCACTCCCAAACTCTTGATCTTTATTAGATCCATTTTCCAAGCTTTTTGGGTTTTTGATCGCATATAGGCATTGGAGTGTGCTTGGAGGAATCAATATAAATATCACACAAAAAATTTCTTCTTTTTTTTGTTTTTGATCTTCATTATAATTTTCTTAGGATAGAGAAAAATTTTCATTTCAAAAAGAAAAAGAACAAAACCAAAAAACTTTGAAAGTGTAACATCCTGCTCTGGTGCACTGAGAAAACTTATTCTTTGAGGACACTTGCTCGCAAGTGATTTGGACTTTTATGATATTAAAACATTTATCCTTGATTATGATGCGATATAATAGATGACATGATGTTTTATTACTTTGACATAGACATGTACTATTGACTCGGTTTTACTGAGTGTGCAGGGTTTTTGACCTTGAGGATGTAGAGGCATCGACGAAACCCCTTGGACTTCGGATCGAGTCAGGGAGTGTGTTGTTGGGGTTTGATTGTTTTATTGTGATTTTAGTATGTTTGATTAGATGATATGATGTGGACATGTTCTGACATGATTGTTGATGATGTAGGTTGACGATAGCTTGTCGACTAGACTCACATATGGAGTAAAGGGGCCACACACGATTACCAGAGAGGTTGAGGGAGAGATGTGGATAGTGGCCCTACCACAGCCTACTAGTACTCCCGCCATGGCTCGAACTGTGGGTTAACGATTACCTAGTTCGAGAGGATCCATGATGCCATGAGGGAAGATTGTGACAGTCACTCACGATGATTCTAAGGGGCACGCAATAAGGCGGGGGCCTTATTCCTTAGAAGCCCTTAGTATCCCACAAGTTCACCTGGCGGAGTGTTGACTCCATGGGTTATTGATGTCTACCAATCAGTCAAGAGGCGAGTGGCACCCTTGGAGCATGTGGTGCATCCTGAAGGGCACGTCGCGCAAAAGAAACAAAAGAAGCGAGTGGCACCCTTGGAGCACGTGGTGCATCTTAAAGGGCACATCGCATAAAAGAAACAAAAGAGGCGAGTGGCACCGTTGGAGCACGTAGTGCATCCTGAAGGGCACGTCACATTGATGATGATGAAGGAACAAACCTAGATGGCCCTAAAACTTTTAACACATTAAGAAATTCTTAAACAACTTCCCTAATTAAATGTCGCCCAGTTCTGAATCTAAGTCCTAAGTCTAAAACTTCTCTAGGGGTAAAATTTTGTCTAACCTTAAGAAAAATACCCTATAAAAATTAAAAAATTAAAAAATTAAACTAAAAACCACTTAAGTAATAGTTTTAGTCTTCATAAAACTTTGGGGTAAAATGAAGAGAGTAAGAATTTAATTAAAATCAGTGGTTTTAAAATTGTAAAGAAGAATTTAATTGTTTAACTTGTGAAAGTGTAAAAGATACTAAATTATTAATAAAAAGGAAAAGAGGTTAATTTGTGCAACTGCCATTTTTGGCTCTAATAAAAAGGCGAAAGAAGGGAATAATAAAAATTAGGAAACCAAGGAATGGAGGAAACATAATAAGGGAAAGAAGGGAACTTATGGTAAAAAAAAAAAAGTGAGGTCAACTTAGTAACAAATCTGCAATAAAGAACCTTCTAAATTGAACTAAATTAGCAACATCATTTTAGCGAAAGTATTTAAAACCTGTAAGGGAATCTAGGGACACCTAGGAGTAAAAATAGGAGTAACTCTTGGTGGGTGAGGGAAATAAGACAATTTAATAAATTAAAGAAAATAGTTAATGGAGAAACGTGGGGGATGATTGACACTTGTACGAAAGAGAATTTTTAGAAGATTTTATTAAAACTTAAGTAAATGAAATTTGGGGAAAGTGGGAAGTTCTAAAACTCTATAAAAGAGAGGAAGGAAGAGGAAGAAAGGGATCGGTTGTGAGCATAACGTTATGCTGCCAGAATTGTGAATTCACTGATTACTTGTGGGGAGTTGGGATTTCCCAGCTCGGATAGGAGTGGTAGCTCGGCCTTGCGAGGCGAGCTGGGACCTAGACGTACCATCTGGATAGTGTGTGGCCCCTTTGTGGCTCGGGGGGCTAAGGGGGAAGCAAAGTACCCCTAGTGTTGGCTGGGAGGTACTGGTGATGTCTCAACGGTCGATGAACGGGAACGGCATGGAGCGCGTGGACGTCATTCGAGGTAGGCGATAAGGCAAAGGTACTCTCATTATTTTGTGTAGTAGAATGCACTAGGAATTTATGCTTAGATTTGAATGAGGATTATAAATGATGTCAGCATGCTTACTCATAGTATTATCTTGTTTTCTTTCATGTTTAGATCTCGCTGGACATTTCTGCATAATCCTTCTTGTCTACATTTTACTACCTTGAAATTTAATTGATGGCGAAGCTCTTATCTCTGCATTCTTATTTTGATGATTGAACCTGCACTGTGTTGTATCACCTCAATCACAACTTAACCCTGTGACTGTTGATGGCCCTTTTTCTCTGCATTTTTGTCTCTACACAATAATAATGGATGAATTTGTTTTGAGCTTTTGCCCATTCGTTGAATGCCTAAAATTATATGGTTTGCATTCTGGTTGGGGTTCTACTTTTCCTTGGTTGGGATCCTTGCTTCTGCGTGACTCTTAGTGGCTGTATTTTCCTGGATGTTTTTATCTGCATTTAAAAATTTGGATGGTAGTTTTATAGTCTTGACACTCACTGTTAGTTAAATGCATTGTTGTATATATATTTGGGGGCATTTCAGTGGCGAATTCGTTCGGCATCCGATATATACTTCTTACCTCTGTCCCTTTTTTTTTGATAATTTTTTTTTCGAATTGGTACTGTATTGACAAATCGTTCTGTAACTGACATATAGTTAATACCGTTGCGAATTGCATAGAAATCAAAATATTAAATTGGAATCGTTCTGAAGTGGGAGTAAGGGCATTTTTCTTTTCTTAAGATTAGTTGGAGATTTCGTTCTAGCAATTTTGGGCTAGCATTTTGTTCCTGGCATTCTCAATATAAGTTTAATTCTGAGATTTAATTTCTGAATTTCGTTTTGGCTATGTTCTGGCATTTTTGTTGTCATAGATACTGCAGATTTTGGGTGGAAAACCTTTAGATTCGCCTCTGCCTTTGCAAATAAAAAACTTTTATCTATGCCCTTGCAAACTGTGTTGAAAAACTAGAAAATTACACTACCCGACAACTATAATAGATTCATACCTACCCGCCTCTGCAACTATAAAAAAAATTGCCCCAATTCACCCCTGCCAGCAACGTTCAATCTGTAACCTTTCACCCTGCACATTGAATTAAAAATCATATGAATATTTATCTTTGCAAGTCGCGTCATGCACTACGGTGAGGGGGGGTTCTTCTCTGACGTAGTCAGTTGAATTCGCCCAAGTTAATTCTTACCTTGTTACTGTTGCCTTGATAGTTTCCCTTGGGATTTTGACCTTTGGCCAGCACTCACTGCGTTTTTTTTTATTGCTGTTGATTTATGCCTTTCGGCTTGGGTAGGACCCTTGGAAATGGACCTGGGAACTTGACATTGACAAATTGACTTCTGGAAACTATGACCTGGTGAATTTAATTTGTTGTTCGTGAAGTTTATTTCCTTTAAGAGTGACAAACCTTTTTGTTTTATTTGCTCTCTAAATAAATAGTCTACTAATTTTCGTTATAGAAGGATTGAAAGGTTTAGATGATTTTTCTCCATTATATCCTGGCTCTAGAAATGAAAACAAGTAAAAGTGAGTAAAATTTTATAACATTGAAGATACTCCTTTACAAAAGTTTCCAACTTAGACTTGCCATTTAAAAATTTACTCAGAAGAAGAGACTGAGAATGTTACACTCTGGTCAATAAAGTAAACCCTCATGGAGTTAGTTCACGTGGAAGAAAAGCCTTGTTCACCTACTACCCATAGATCTAAGGTCTAAGATCCAAGTGAAGTAACAATGTTGATAATAGTCCTAAATTTTTGTGATAACTTTTCTGTATCCAAACAGATTTCTGTGGGTGGAAGAAAAGTTTAGAGAATAATTGTGTTAGTTATTCTTGTTGACTAGAAATCAACATTGGTGAATCTAGGTCAGGATTAGGGTTAGTGGGGTGAAAGGTCAATATGGATGGCCACGATGGTGATAATAGTTACTGAATTTGCAAGTTTTTAAAATAGAATGTAATGAAGTTATCATTATGGTGATGATATTGTAGCTTCCTTGTTAATAATACCATATAAGATGTAATGTGATTGTTATCTTATTGTAGGATTAGTGTGATAAATGTAATATTGATTATTATTTTATGGTCTATTATTAATGTAATGTCCTTAAATTAAGTACATTGAAATTAATGTAACGTAATGTAAAGAATGATTATGTAATGGAATGTTAGTGAAATGTTAATGCAATGTAATGGAATGGAAGGTAATGTAATGTAAGGTAATGTAATTTAATGTTATTTATTGGCAAGGTTATGGCAATATAAAATTCCATGTTGATGTTGTTATGATAATATAAATTGTGATGTGGTGGTGGTAATGTTATTGAAATTTTATGGTATTGGTAACATAGATGATGTAATGAGATTAATAATTTATATGCAGAGTTACTGTAATAAAATGTAATGTGGTTATTATTTCAGGGTAATGTTGTTAAAGTTGTTGGATTTGTTAACAAAAATGTAATGTCATTGAACTAAGTGCAATCAGTTATTATGAGTTAGTAAATGAGGAATAGCGATCAATCGAATTTACATTATTTCCAAAGGGTGGACTGGGTAACACGTCGATTATTGGAATTAAATGGAGAATTTGGTCTGTAATTATTACCAATTGAGTCGTAGACAATGCCTTGTCTTAACCATGTTGGGTCGTTGTCAGAGTCCTTCTGACTTGCGCCTGCCGCAGAGGACGTGGTAGTTCTTTTAATTATTGTTGTACTTGGTTGTAATCCTTAATTGCTTGGTCTACTTGTGTCGGGCAGGATGTAGAAACCTCCATGCTCCTCATAATAGTCGCCAGCCCTAAGACCTTAAATGGTTAAAATCGATTGGAACTTGGGCTTGAGCATTTCTTATGTGTCTTGGAGGTCCTAACCATTGCAGGGTAGGACGGATGGGTAGTCAGTCTTTTTATTTGGTCAGTTGATTGTTGTTCTTTACTGGTAGATGTTGATGTGCATCTTAGATCCTTATGTTTGTATCGCAGTTGCATGCGTCATGATGCATCGTCAAGTGGCGACGCAGAGTATAATGTCTTGTTACCCTTGTACATACGCACACACACACAAACAAAATTTTGCACTTGTTATAAGAGGTTTGTCGGCGTAACGAGGAGGATCGTTACAGAAAGGGTGTAAGATTTTGAGTGCTTGAAAATATATTACATTGGTGTTTTGTGCTTAAGGATCTTGATTACTTCTTTGGCTTGTATTGCATGTTTGTTGCATGTTTATGAGGTTATATTTTTCATTCTAAAACTGAAAAGGAAAAACTTTCTCCTCCCTTAGTTAGATTTCATTGAAAGAGAAAATTACATATCTTGCACCCATTTCTCTCTTCTTTGGATTTCGAAAGAGTCTAAAACACCATTGGAGTTTCATTCATTTCCTTGACTAAACAAAAAAAATTAATAAAAATAATATGTAATCTAAAAATAGTTAGACTCGTCTTATTTCTGGCACACAACCATTAGATAGGATTTACGGCCTTGGTGCAGGATTGGAGAGTTAATTCTCCAAGGCCACATAATGAAACCTAGCAGTCATTAAAAAGTGTGTAAATCGATTTTCACAATGAGTGTGTATGAAGATTATTTTAACACATGAGTAAAAAATGAGGTTACATTGGGGCAAGTAGGGTGATTACCTCTCTCTACTTGTTTTTTTGGTTTCTGGGCTGCTTTGACTACTATCTATATGAGGTTTTTGTTAGTTCCCACAAATCCATGTGTGGTATCACTTTCAAAGCTTCAAGCTTAGTCACCCTTCCCTTGGTATGTTCGCATAGATCCTCTCTCGATTTGAGCCTCTTGATTACTACTTGTGTTTCCAAGTGGTTTTGAGGTGATCAATGTTCCTATAATTTGATTTTGTGAGTGTAAAGTGGATTTGAGGTTTGTTTTGGGGTGATTTAATTTCATCTTACTGAGTTCTAGTCTAGGTTTTCATTTTCCTACCTTCCCCACTATGATCGTGGTTTCCCCATTGACAACTCATGATCATATACAAATTTAAAATTTTTGATAAGTTTCTGAAGTTAGTCGCTAGTTTTACATTGTCAAAAAGTCACAAGGGTGCATGTTTTCATATAGATGACTCATGACCTTCCTTGTATGGTGCATAAAAAAAGGCTTGTAGGGAGAAAAAAAACATTTTTCGTCAAATGTTTTCTAGGTTTTTTCTTGTGAAGCCTAGGGCCCCTATTATTGGGAAAGATAACCTTAGATCATAGTTTTTGAAGGAATTTATTATTATTACTTGAATGGAATAAAATAGAAAATGAAGAGTTGCATTTTGAAACCATCCCTATTGGAGAATTTTAGGACCTTTTTTTGGAATTGCATTGTAGTGTTTCTTGTAAATTTTTGGGTTTGAAATTGTCCTTTGGAGTGATTGATAGTCCCATGTGGCTTGAGTGATTTCTATCTTGTTTTCAATTGAAAAACAAAGGTAAAATTTCCATGCATAATGCTTTTGAGCATTGGCAGCAAAGAGCATTTTTTTGTTTGTTTTTGAGATCTTGTTGTAACGACCCCCATCGTTACCACAACATGTGATGCATAACAAGTGAAATTTTTCTTATATGTAGGAAAGTAATAACGACAATACACTTAACATCGCAACATGACAATGAACACAACACATGAAATAACACAACAACAACTTAACGACCTAACATACTAGCACATCGTGCAATTGGAAGCAACACACGACATTCTATCAGACGAAGAATAAAAATGACTACCCGCTCGTCCTCCCCTGCAAGGTTAGGACCTCCAGGACACATAAAAAATGCTCAGGCCCAGGTTCCCATTGATTTTGACCATTTAAGGTCTCAAGGATGGTGATTGTTCTGAGGAACAAGGAGGTGTCTACATCCCCCCCGACATAAGAAAGATGACGAATACAAGCTAAAATACAACATCAAATCAACCAAACACAATAGCACCAATCGCCACATGTAAAATGAACCTTTAATGGGAGTGAGAATTGGTAGTCAATGAATCAACATTTGCATGGCGTACAAATAAATAAACAATAATCGATCACTAGTGGCCTTTCGTCGCGCACCACCAGATAATCTAAAATTTAGACAATACTTTATTTAACCTTAAATTTATGAGCGCGCAAAATATATCTAACATACACAATCTATCTAGCCATAACTAACTTGAGGCACAATTATATTTACCATAGGATTCTTCCACCTATTAACTTGTAACCATGTTGATAAGATAAAAATGATGGAATTATTCCTTCAAAAACATTAATGGAGTCGCTAAGCAAGAAGGAGTGACACCTCAATTTAATGGTGAAACATCATTAACTTCCATTAAACAAATTTAATGATTTAAATATTTAAATTAAATGGGATCCATACATATGAAATAAGGCTTGGTAATAACCATATCCTAAATTTGGTTTCACTAAGGGTCGATCATGCTCAAAGAAGGAAAATTAGTTGTGACCAACATTCCCAATTCATAAAACTCCCTATATACAATTTTAAGTTCACTCTTATTGATTTTTCCAATAAAAATATTACCAATAATGCCCAACTAACATTCTTCCATATAGACTTTAAACAACCATATTCTAACATGTATGTATTGGATCAAGGGTAGGTCCAAGGGAGCTCTAACTTATGCATAGGATATATTTATCCAGGACATAATTAGAGACTCCACTGGGGACATCATGTGATTTCTTCCTTTAATCTTAAGAAGTTTTCCCCTTAAAATAGGGCCACGACCTTCAGATCAAATTCTATAAATTTTTGTACAAAATATGAAGGAAATAACTGTATATATGAATTCTTCTAAAAAAAATTCCTATTTCAAAAAAACAATCGTCCAAATTGGTGTCTGTAAAGTGAAATCATCATTGATTTAAAATATGTTATTTTATCTATTTTATGTGATGGCCACGTGAACTGTTTGGTTGATATCTTTTGATAGAGGAATTAGATTGTCACCAAATCAACTCCATTAGATAGAAGATTTCCTAGGATTTCTTTTGGAATATTATATCATATGTTTTTGGTAAATATCAAGTGCACTACAGCCCCTGCAAAATTCCACTCCCAAACTCTTGATCTTTATTAGATCCATTTTCCAAATTTTTTGGGTTTTTGATCCCATATAGGCATTGCAGTGTGCTTGGAGGAATCAATATAAATATCACACAACAAATTTCTTTTTGTTTTTTGTTTTCGATCTTCATTATAATTTTCTTAGGATAGAGAAAATTTTTCATTCCAAAAAGAAAAAGAACAAAAACAAAAAGCTTTGAAAGGGTGTAAGATTTTGAGTGCTTGAAAATATATTACATTGGTGTTTTGTGCTTAAGGATCTTTATTATTTCTTTGGCTTGTATTGCATGTTTGTTGCATGTTTATGAGGTTATATTTTTCATTCTAAAACTGAAAAGGAAAAAATTTCTCCTCCTTTAGTTAGAGTTCATTGAAAGCGAAAATTACATATCTTGCACACATTGCGCTCTTCTCTGGATTTTGAAAGAGTCTAAAACACCATTGGAGTTTCATCCATTTCCTTGACTAAAAAAAAAAAAATTAAGAAAAATAAGATGTAATCTAAAAATAATTAGACTCGTCTTCTTTCTGGCACACAACCATTAGATAGGATTTAGGGCCTTGGTATAGGATTGGAGAGTTAATTCTCCAAGGCCACATAATGAAACCTAGCAGTCATTAAAGAGTGTGTAAATCCATTTTCACAACGAGTGTGTATGGAGATTATTTTAACACATGAGTAAAAAATGAGGTTACATTGGGGAAAGTAGGGTGATTACCTCTCACTACTTGTTTTGTTGGTTTCCAAGCTGCTTTGACTACTATCTATATGAGGTTTTTGTTAGTTCCCACAAATCCATGTGTGGTATAACTTTCGAAGCTTCAAGCTTAGCCACTGTTCCCTTGATATGTTCACATAGATCCTCTCTCGATTTGAGCCTCTTGATTACTACTTGTGTTTCCAAGTGGTTTTGAGGTGATGAGTGTTCCTCTAATTTGATTTTGTGAGTGTAAAGTGGAGTTGAGGTTTGTTTCAGGGTGATTTAATTTCATCTTACTGAGTTCTAGTCTAGGTTTTCATTTTCCTACCTTCCCCACTATGGTCGTAGTTTCCCCATTAACAACTTATGATCAGATACAAATTTAAAATTTTTGATAAGTTTCACAAGTTAGTAATTAGTTTTACATTGTCAACAAGTCACAAGGTCACATGTTTTCATATATATGACTTGTGACCTTCCTTGTATGGTGCATAAAAAAAGGCTTGTAGGGAGAAAAAAAAACATTTTTCGTCAAATATTTTCTAGGTTTTTTCCTGTGAAGCCTAGGGTCCCTATTATTGGGAAAGATAACCTTTAGATGATAGTTTTTGAAGGAATTTATTATGATTACTTGAATGGAATAAAATATAAAACAAAGAGTTGCATTTTGAAAACATCTCTATTGGAGAATTTTAGGACCTTTTTTTGGAATTGCATTGTAGTGCTTCTTGTAAATTTTGGGGTTTGAAATTGTCCTTTGGAGTTACTGATAGTCCCATGTGGCTTCAGTGATTTCTATCTTGTTTTCAATTGAAAAACAAAGGTAAAATTTCCATGCATAATTCTTTTGAGCATTGGCAACAAAGAGCATTTTCTTGTTTGTTTTGAGATCTTGTTGTAACGACCCCCATCGTTATCACAACATGCGACACATAACAAGTGCAAATTTTCTTTTATGTACAAAAGTAATAACGAAAATACACTTAACATCACAACACGAGGATGAAAATAGCACATGAAATCACACAACAACAACTTAACGACCTAACATACTAGTACATCATGAAGTTGGAAGAAACATACGGCATTCTATCAGACGAAGAATAAAAACAACTACCCGACCATCCGATCCTACAAGGTTAGGACCTCTAGGACACATAAAAATTCTCAAGCCCAAGTTCCCATCAATTTTGACCATTTAAGGTCTCAAGGCTGGTGATTGTTCTAAGGAACAAGGAGGTGTCTACATCCAGCTCGACACAAGCAAGACGACGACTACAAGATAAAATACAACATCAAATCAACCAAACACAACAACACCAACTGACACACGTAAAATGAACCTTCAATGAGAGCGAGAATTGGTAGTCAATGAATCAACATTTGCGTGGCGTACAAATAAATAAACAACAATCGATCACTAGTGGCCTTTCATCGCGTACCACCAAATAATATAAAATTTAGACAATACTTTATTTAACCTTAAATTTACGAGCACGCAATAGATATCTAACATACACAATCTATCTAGCCATAACTAACTTGAGGTGCAATTATATTTACCATAGGATTCTTCCACCTATTAACTTGTAACCATGTTGATAATATAAAAATGATGGAATTATTCCTTCAAAAACATTAATGGAGCTGCTAAGCAAGAAGGAGTGACACCTCAATTTAATGGTGAAACATCGTTAACTTCCACTAAACAAATTTAATGATTTAAATATTTAAATTAAATGGGATCCATACATATGAAATAAGGCTTGGTAATAACCATATCCTAAATTTGGTTTCACTTAGGGTCGATCATGCTCAAGGAAGGAAAAGTAGTTTTGATCAACATTCCCAATTCATAAAAAACCCTATATACAATTTTAAGTTCACTCTTCTTGATTTTTCCAATAAAAATATTACCAATAATGCCCAACTAACATTCTGCCATATAGACTTTAAACAATCATATTCTAACATGTATGTATTGGATCAAGGGTAGGTCCAAGGGAGCTCTGACTTATCCATAGGATATATTTATCCATGACATAATTGGAGACTCCATTGGGGACATCATGTTATTTCTTCCTTTAATATTAAGAAGTTTTCCGCTTAAAATAGGGCCACGAACTTTAGATCGAATTCTATAAATTTTTGTACAAAATATGAAGTAAATATCTGTATATATGAATTCTTCTAAAAAAAAATCCTATTTCAAAAAAACAATCGTCCAAATTGGTGTCCGTAAAGTGAAATCATCATTGATTTAAAATATGTTATTTAATAGATTTTATGCGATGGCCACGTGAACTGTTTGGTTGATATTTTTTGATTGAGGAATCAGATTGTCACCAAATAAACTCCATTAGATAGAAGATTTCCTGGGATTTCTTTTGACATATTATATCATATGTTTTTGGTAAATATCAAGTGCACTACAGCCCCTGCAAAATTCCACTCCCAAACTCTTGATCTTTATTAGATCCATTTTCCAAGTTTTTTGGGTTTTTGATCCCATATAGGCATTGGAGTGTTCTTGGAGGAATCAATATAAATATCACACAAAAAATTTCTTTTTGTTTTTTGTTTTCGATCTTCATTATAATTTTCTTAGGATAGAGAAAACTTTTCATTTCAAAAAGAAAAAGAACAAAAACAAAAAACTTTGAAAGGGTGTAATCTTTTGAGTGCTTGAAAATATATTACAATTGTGTTTTGTGCTTAAGGATATTGATTATTTCTTTGGAATGTATTGCATGTTGCATGTTTTTGAGCTTATATTTTTCATTCTAAAACTGAAACGGAAAAACTTTCTCCTCCCTTAGTTAGAGGTCATTGAAAGTGAAAATTACATATCTTGCACGCATTTCTCTCTTCTTTGGATTTTGAAAGAGTCTAAAACACCATTGGAGTTTCATCCATTTCCTTGACTAAACAAAAAAAATTAAGAAAAATAATATGTAATCTAAAAATAATTAGACTCATCTTCTTTTTGGCACACAACCATTAGATAGGATTTAGGGCCTTGGTGCAGGATTGGAGAGCTAATTCTCCAAGGCCACATAATGAAACCTAGCAGTCATTAAAGAGTGTGTAAATCTATTTTCACAACGAGTGTGTATGGAGATTCTTTTAACACATGAGTAAAAAATGAGGTTACATTTGGGCAAGTAGGGTGATTACCTCTCTCTACTTGTTTTGTTGGTTTCCAGGCTTCTTTGACTACTATCTATATGAGGGTTTTGCTAGTTCCCACAAATCCATGTGTGGTATCACTTTCGAAGCTTCAAGCTTAGTCACCCTTCCCTTGGTATGTTCACATAGATCCTCTCTCAATTTGAGCCTCTTGATTACTACTTGTGTTTCCAAGTGGTTTTGAGGTGATGAGTGTTCCTCTAATTTAATTTTGTGAGTGTAAAGTGGATTTAAGGTTTGTTTTGGGGTGATTTAATTTCATCTTATTGAGTTCTAGTCTAGGTTTTTCATTTTCCTACCTTCCCCACTATGGTCGCGGTTTCCCCATTGACAACTCATGATCAGAAACAAATTTAATTTTTTTCATAAGTTTCACAATTTAGTCGCTAGTTTTACATTGTCAACAAGTCACAAGGTCCAATGTTGTCATATATATGACTCGTGACCTTCCTTGAATGGTGCATAAAAAAAGGCTCGTAGGGAGAAAAAAAAACATTTTGCATCAAATGTTTTCTAGGTTTTTTCCTGTGAAGCCTAGGGCCCCTATTATTGGGCAAGATAACCTATAGATCATAGTGTTTGAAGGAATTTATTATTATTACTTGAATGGAATAAAATATAAAACAAAGAGTTGCATTTTGAAACCATCCCTATTGGAGAATTTTAGGACCTTTTTTTGGAAGTGTTTCTTGTAAATTTTGGGGTTTGAAATTTTCCTTTGGAGTGATTGATAGTCCCATGTGGCTTGAGTGATTTCTATCTTGTTTTCAATTGAAAAAATAAGGTAAAATTTCCATGCATAATTCTTTTGAGCATTGGCAACAGAGAGCATTTTTTTGTTTGTTTTTGATATCTTGTTGTAACGACCCCCATCGTTAGAGCAACATGCGACGCATAACAAGTGCAATTTTTATTTTATGTAAGAAAGTAATAACGACAATACACTTAACATCACAACATGACGATGATCACAACACATGCAATCACACAACAAAAACTTAAGGACCTAACATACTAGAACATTGTGCAACTGGAAGCAACATACGACATTCTATCAGACGAAGAATAAAAATGACTACCCGCCCATCCTACCCTACAAGTTTAGGACCTCCAGGACACATAAAAAATGCTCAAGCCTAGGTTCCCATCGATTTTGACCATTTAAGGTCTCAAGGCTAGCGACTGTTCTAAGGAACAAGGAGGTGTCTACATCTAGCCTGACACAAGCAAGACGACAACTACAAGCTAAAATACAACATAAAATCAACCAAGCACAACATCACCAACCGACACACATAAAACAAATCTTTAATGAGAGTGAGAATTGGCAGTCAATGAATCAACATTTGCATGGCATACAAATAAATAAACAACAATTGATCACTAGTGGCCTTTCGTCGTGCACCACCAAATAATCTAAAATTTAGACAATACTTTATTTAACCTTAAATTTACGAGTGCGCAAAAGATATCTAGCATATGCAATCTATCTAGCCATAACTAACTTGAGGCGCAATTATATTTACCATAGGATTCTTCCACCTATTAACTTGTAATCATGTTGATAAGATAAAAATGATGGAATTATTCCTTCAAAAACATTAATAGAGTCGCTAATCAAGGAGTGACACCTCAATTTAATGGTGAAACATTGTTAACTTCCATTAAACAAATTTAATGATTTAAATATTTAAATTAAATGGGATCCATACATATGAAATAAGGCTTGATAATAACCATATCCTAAATTTGGTTTCACTAAGGGTCGATCATGCTCAAAGAAGGAAAAGTAGTTGTGATCAACATTCCCAATTCATAAAAATCCCCATATACAATTTTAAGTTCACTCTTATTGATTTTTCCAATAAAAATATTACCAATAATGCCCAACTAAAATTCTTCCATATAGACTTTAAAAAACCATACAATTTCAATTAAATAATGATGAAAATTTTCCAACATAACCGATATATATAGAATTGTTTTAACCATGCATGAGTGGAAGAAAAACCTTTAGAAATTTAGTTGTTCATATCAATTTCATAATATTAACTGTTCATAATATTGCATGGTGGATTCATGGTGAAACCTTTTTTTAAGCTCTTTAATTGGTTGCATGGTAATAATTTTGTTCCTACTTGATAAATCAAAATAATCTTGCATATCCATACCTTGATACAAATTGTGAGTTAACTCTGGAAACAATTTCACTACATTAAGAAGGACCTTTGCTTTAATTTTCAATCTTTGGCTAAAAAGAATTATATGTGCAAACACAGAAAATGGTAGTTACCTTTTATTAGCACAATCACAAGGTGAAATAAAGGTATCTAACATGGAAGTTGTTTCTTGAAAATATCAAAGTTATTTTGTTCATCATCAATTCACAAGATACACAAACCTTTCAACAAAAACATAAACTAAAATATAAACAGATTTCGTTTCTCCGATCTGTAAGTGGGACAAATTTTTCTTACTCTAGATTTGTCATTTTACTTAAACTGTTCAACACGACAGGTATAAAAGAAAGCTAAATAGAAAAATTTAATAAATTAGAATTACATAAATTAGAATATAGGCAGGTAAGAAATCAACCGATTAAAAATATATCATTTTTATAGGTAAGAGAAAAATCGTTGTCCCTAAAAATCGCTATCCAAAAAGGTCATTGTCCATAAAATCACTACCATTCTATAGGTAAAAAAAACACATTGTTCAGAACAGTTACAGAGATTAAAACACCACCTAAACTACCCTGGGCCATCCACGATTTACTATTTCAAAATTTTTCTGCCAGAATAGAAAAACACGGAATTAGTTGACTTGGGGTATCAAAAGCCAATCCATCAATGCATTCACCTAAAAGAGGGAGCACATGAGCCAAATACTTGCCCCACACATCTACATGAGTTACAGGTGGAAGGTTGGGGCTTGTGCACGATCTGACCAAGGGAAATTAGGTAATAATTCCAGGAAGCAAGGAAGACGAAGTCCAATACAGAACGCGTTCTTACTGAAAGGAAATCCTAACTACATGATACACTTAATAAATTTTCCACTGTAGAATATAAATTCTTTAATTGGACATTCAACTGCAGTTTTGCGGATAACTTGCTCATTCCTTGGAGAAAATGTTCATGCAAGAAGAAAACAACAAAAGATAGTGGTTGGGATCTAACATTCATTTCTTGGATTTTTGTTTTTGGATATAACATCCATAGGTCTCGGATCCTGTACCGTAATACTCACTTAACCAATGAACTCAAAGGAAGTGATTAAACCGACAATCAAAGCGATTCGTTTTTATTTGGTGCCATGATTGTCTTGGAATCTTAATTATTTTGGATTTTTTGTTTTGATCAAATAAAGCGTCAGTCATTAACTAAATGCGAATACCGACTGTACCTTTTGCGTACGCAAGAGCACAACAAAGGGCCGAAGGGATAACCTTTTAATTGGAAACCTCAATTCAAATTTTAAATTCTTCATTACTAACGAGAATATCCACTCATATTGAGTTATTATTCAGGTTTAATTGATGGTAAAAGGAATGGGATTTATGATACCCTTCAAAGTGAGAAAAAATTAGACAATGGCTGGGTTGGCATAGAGTCATTAGGATTTTTTGGTTACTCCCAACTAGTTGGGCGATTTTGTGACAACCCTATTATACTCTATGTCTAGATCATTGTTAGAGAATCTATCTCCCTTATCTGGGCAGCTTGCATTATTGATATAATAATGTGAAAGAGTTCTTTTGGACAAACAACCACGCCTAGGCTCAGACGAACCAATCCATCCCCAGGCCGTATTTTTTTTTAAAACTGTCACGTCCAATAAACATAGTATTTTTAGATTTGGAGCGGAGTACTATCGTGGGAAAAAAAGAGTTACTAAAAGTGTGAGAAAAAGGAGACAACCTCTAGGAATGGAAATGCTTCACAGTCTTGACATTGATTCACATTAAAAGATTAAAAAAAAAACGCAGATAGCGGTAAGGATTAAAAGTGAAGGTAGTAATAATACAGACACAACTATTGCTCAACAACATTACTGTAAATATCTACTGAAGGGAGGGGTTACCAAGAAAAACGAGTGTTAAGAGCCCATCTCGACTACAACCAGCATCCTAAAACCACAATAGGAATTGAAAATAAACAAGCTTAGATTTAAAGAAGTACTATGAACAGATAAATTAGCAACAACTGGAAATAATATCATACACAGAAAATTTTTAACTGAAATATAATAAAATTTAAATACGCGTACCGAATCCAAAGGTGATGATCCCGTAGACGTTGTCTCATCCTTTCACTTCGTCCAGATCTCGCTTGTTGACTGATGAGACCTCACCGGTACCTCCCAGCCAACACTAGGGGTACTCTTCTTCCCCCTATTCCCCCCTGATCTGCAAAGGGGCCACGCACACAATACTAGAGAATGATATCACCCAAATCGCCTTGCAAGGTCGAGCTACCACTCATTACTTGAGATGGGTATCCCAACTGCCACAAGAGAAAGTTTAGTCAATATGAAATTTCGGCAATGTAACGTTACACAAGCCAAATGTGATCCATACTCCTCCTCCTCCATCATTTTTATATAGTTTTCTTAGTCATTAGTTTCAAAAAACTCTCATTAGATTCATCTTTCATTTAATTAATTTCGAAAAACCTCCCCCATACACAGGTCGCCTGATCCCCTAGTTGCACTAGAAAATCAATTTTATTAATTAATTTAATTTGCCTATTCTCCTCACCCACCTAAAAGCATTCCTAAAAACATTCCTCGGTGTCCCAATATTCCCTTACAATTTTTAAATGAATTACGCCTTACTCAAATCCTAGTTGAGTTCATAAATAGAAAGTTCAAAGGATATATTCCTTACTAAGTTGGGCATTTCCCTTTTTCTTTAAGTTTCCCCTTTTCTTTAAGTTTCTCTTTCTGTTAAGTTTCCCCCCTTTTTCTTTTTAACTAAAAATCAAATTTAGCAAGTGTAGACAAAACAACCATTTACCCTTTTAATAAATTTAATCCTCCATTACAATTTTAATTTAATTTTTACCCCCCCTTTCTTGTTACATGTCTATTTAGTTTTTCTTTGTCCACATGTTCTACTTAGACCTAGGTTTTAATTTCACTAGGCTGGGCAACAATTTTTAAGGGAACATTTGTTATTAAACTTACTCATCACATCATTCTTTTTTAGGCCGACCAGGTCCTAAGGAGGCATAGTTTTCTAGGCACTAATTTTATTAACTTACTAGTTAAAATCACAATGTGCCCTTTAGGACACACTACGTGCTCCAAGGGTGACAGTCACCTCTTTTCATTTTATTTGTGCATCGTTCCCTTCAAGACGCACTACGTGCTCCAAGGGTGCCACTCGCTTCTTGACTGAATTTGGTAGACGCCAAACAACTGGAGTCAATACTTCGTCATGTGATCTTGTGGGAGACTAAGAGCCTCTAAGGAATAAGGACCCTTCCTTATTGCGCAATTGCGCACCCCTTAGAATCATCGTGAGAGACTGTCACAGTCTTCCCTCATGACATCATGGGTCTTCTCAAACTAGGTAATTGTTAACCTACAGTTCGAGCCACGACGAGAGTGCTAGTAAGTTGTGGCAGGGTTGCTACCACACCTCTCCTTCAATGTCTCTAGTTGTCGTGCGTGACCCCTTTACTGCAAATGTGAGTCTGGTTGGAAAGCTATCATCAGCCTGCATCCATCAACAAATCATGTCAGCAATACAAATCAATATCACAATATCTAATCATATGTACATATGTCACGTAAACAACATTCAAACCCTAACAGTCCACTCCCTGAATCGATCCAGTGTCCAATGGGTTTCATCGATGCCTTGACATCCTCAATGTCCAAAGTCCTGCACACTAAGGAGAACCCAATCAATAGAACCTGTCTATGTAAATACAACAAAATAAGTGTCCTCAAAGAATAAGTCTGCTCAGTGTGCGCAAGAGAGGGATGTTACACTTGTTGAGATTTTGGTTTTGGGTTGTCTTGCATGGTGATTGTGAGGCTGCATTGTGAAAATTTGAAAAGAGAAATATCTCTCTCCCTCCCATAGCTAGAATTCATTGAATTGAATGATTTGCATTGACATCTTTTCATTTCTTTGGTTGGGTCAATAATCACAACATCACTAAAGATTCATTTATCTTCCCTCCACTTGAAAAAAAACCAGAATAAAATATTTCACAAATTAAAATCAACTAGACTATTTTATTTGCTAGAAAACCAACATTAGTTAGGCTTAGAACCTTGCAATAGGATTGGAGAGTTAATTTTCCATGGCCACCAAATGAAACGTATAGTCATTAACGAGTGTAAAATAAATTTTTACAACCAGTGTGTCTGGAGCTTCCTCTAACATAGAAGTTAAGAATGAGGTCCACTTGGTATCTCTTGCCTACTAGTTTTGGTGCGGAGTGCTAGTTTTGGTGATTATCCTTTCCTTCTAGTTTTATGGTATTGCTTTGACTACTATGTATACGGGGGTTTCAATAGTGCCGAAACCTCCTTTTGAGGTTTTTTTTTTGAATCTTCAAGAATACTTACCTTTCCCTTAAATGTGATCGGACCTATGACTGTCTTCCTAGTCATTGATTATGAGAACGTAGCCTTAGTGACCACTCATAGATAGCCCACAAAGGTGAATGTAGGTGGAATGTGCCTGTAGCACCTAGGGAAAACATTCATTCATGTTATTAGTTCCCCCAAAGGGTGTGTGCCTTAATAAATGGTACTTGCAGTGGTCATGGTTGTTTCATGGAGATCATCATAATTTCTCTTCATACCTACTCTATCCAATGTTGTAGGGACTTCATCTCTCCCAGAGGGTTGGTTTTCGAAAGGTCCCCTGAGCTATCAATTTTCTTGCTATTTCCTATATTTGTTAGGGGTTTTCTCTTTGGTTCTGAGTCTACATCAGCCTTAGGTTGAAGTGTTTTTTTATTTTCACATATTATATTCATCGTGTTTGAATCATTGGGTCGATCCCATCGAATATGAGGACTTGATCCCATCATGGAGGTACAACCACTCTTAAGTGGTGTAAAGTAGGTGACCACGAATTCGAATATTCTCATCTCTGGTTTGAGGAGTGTGGGCCTATTGAAGTGGAAGTGGTTGATGAAATTTCTCCACCTAAATTTAACCCTCCTTTGAATTATTTTAATACCCCCATACTAGACCAGGTTAGGGAATTCTTTAATGAACCTTTTTCTTTATTCAGTGATCCTCACAGCATGTCGGGCCTAAGTGTTTCATCCAATGTGGATAATACATAAACCCATGAGTGTGACTAAGAGCATCCCAATGATGTCCATATTATCATCCTTGAGTACCAATGGACCTACACCATCTTTTCCCATGTCATAATGTCCCTCCATTTGGGGGATACCAATTTTTTCTTCCTTTCCTTCCATGAGTATACCTAGCATTCCAATGGCCATCCTACCATTTATGAAGCCCACACCTAGATCTTCTTCTAGTGGGGGGGGGCAAGCCTTGGTTTCAACATCGGGAGTGGAATTCCTTCCACCTGTACCATTCCTATGAGCGGTTCGACAATGTCGAGTGTTATTTTTCCATTTGGGTGGAACATATCTAGTGGTTTTGGGACTGTCCCTAGTCATCTTGAGCATAGTAATGTGCTGGGAGGATTTAATTTTCCATGTTNGGACTTTAGACAATTTGGTGGCTATCCCTTCACGCATACATATGGTCTGATGGGGTTCTTCCCCAAGGCTATTTTTGGGAATTCTTTTTGTTTAGGGTCTATTCCTACCCCCAAGAACATTCCCCTTGGGGGCATGTCTAGTCCCGGGAGAAGTCATGCTCTTGGAAGTGCTTCCATTCCTGGAATTAATTACCCTTCTAGAACCCTAGATCCTTCTAGAATGACAAACATGGGGGGACCAAAAATTTCATCTAGGTCTCAAGGAACTTCATCCTTGTCTCAATATTCATTTTATCATACATCGTTTCCTTTCTTGGAGACATTATACTTTCTCAATCTATCATGTTTGTAAAATGACCCCATTGTCCATGACCCTTAATGTTCGATTATACCTGCTAAGCTCCCATTGGACATGCCGAAATTTGAAGGAAAGTCAGGAGAAGGCCCATCCACACACATAATGACATATCATTTGTGGTGTTCATCCAAATCCTTGATGGATGAAAGTATAAGATCATGTATTTTTCAAAGATCCCCGACCTAAAGTATTGCCAAATGGTATATTGAATTGAAGGGAATTTCCTTCCATTGTTTTAATGACTTTTCAATGGCGTTTTTAGCACATTATCAATTTCCCATATGGTATAAGATAGGAAAATAAATATTTACATCACTGCATCGATATACTTCCACTCACATTTCTGATCATATACATGAGTGGAGACAAAGATGAAGGATGATCAAGACCTAGATTCTAGATCAACTCTTGATGGAGTGGTTCACAAAGTCTCTGCTACCACCCATTTCCAAGGATGTTGCTATGGAAAGGATGGATACTGAGGATCAAGCCATATTGCATTCCCAACAATTGGATTTTATTTATTCTCAGTCAAGAACTATTTATGATATCATTCTATACTCTACTCGAATACTTACAGATATAAGAAAACTGAACCTAGGAACCCATGCCAATGGTGTGATTGGTTATGTATCTCATGCATCTATGGGCCATATCATGCATCGAATGAGTCATATGACAATTTCATCATACTTGTCAGTTATTACACCTATTTCTCAAACTTCCACACTACCCACTCAGACGTCTAAGGTGAAATTAGTGCAATCCATGCAACAGAAGAATCCTTAGCAACCTAGAGGAAATAAGAGGAAAAAAAATAAAAACTTCATCACTAAGTGAGGGACTGCTCCAACCCAAAAAAATCAAGTGGGGGAACAAAAGAGAAGAATAAGAGTCTCTTCCCCTACACAATTTGTGGGGAGGACCATTCTACTCATTAGTTTCCTCAGAAGGATGAGGCCCACAATTTCTTGGCATAGAAAAATCCCCCCCAGCAGCCTATTGTATCAACTCATCCTTTCCCTCCTCAACCTCAACAAATGGTTACAAAAAATACTACCTCTATGCAAGGGGTCATGATAGGTACCCCTCAGTATGAGGGGTTGTCCTCAAATTCTACAATTTTCATGTGTGACTCAATGGTCTCCCTTCAATCTCTAGTGTGAAACGATGACAATATCGAGACTACTCCTTCCACACAAGAGTATTATTCTTATTCCCATTTGGATGGCCCTATTTTGATTGAAAATCCATTGCTTGACACATTTATTCCCCCCCTAAATGATGTTCCTTGACGTAGGACACATAATCCAAATGCATATGCCACCCACAACTACAGTATTGTGGAAGACTTGGCCCAAGAACCATGTGCCATGTTTTCCCTCAAAGTTCTCCAAAGCCTCCCCGTGAAACAAAAATATTTTTTGTATTCTATAGGTAGGTTTGATCCCTCGGAGTCGAGTTTGATTACCTTCAGTTCTAATCAATTAAATCATAATATTTCCTACCAAAACAATTTTCAAATCAAATTGAGAGTATTGGGGAAGAACATCCTTCTCATTGTGGTTTATACAGGATCCTCGACTTGTATCATGTCCATGTAATGTTGGAAGGCCATTGGAAGGAAATTGGATCCTCATTAGTGAGATTGAGGGAAAACTCATAATTGAAAAGAAATTTCATAATGAGTTGGAAAATTCTCATAATTGAGCATGGAACTTGAGAAAAAATATCATAATATAAAAATAGTTTATAACAGGTTGGCAAAGGCTCATAATTAAGCATGAAACTTGTGCATGACTTGTAATTACTTATTTCACATGACATCAAGCCTATCTATGACTTGTAATTGCTTAGTTCTCATTCCAATAAGCTTATCCATGACTTGTAACCACTTAATTCACATGTCATGAAGCCTATCTCCAATTTCTTCTAAATTCCTATAAGAAGAGGCCAAATCAAGGAGATGGGGGAGTGAGAGTTTGAGAGTGGTTATGTTGGAAAAATAGAGAGAGAAGCTCAAGTGGCTAAGGGGGAACATTGCGAACTTGTAACTAGGAGGAATGCAAGTTTCATCTAAGGTAAAACCTGATGTACTTCTCCATCATACTAATATAGATCTATGGTTTTCCCCTTTCATGTTGTCCATTTTTAATAGCAAATGTTAGATATTATCTCACCTTGAATAGATCATAATATATCCAAAATAGAATTGAGTTTCCTAACACTTGTAGAAGTTCTATAATTGGTATTTGTTTATTACTTCTATGCAGGAAGCAGATCACAGGAGTGGGATCTAGGATCTCAAGAGTTGCATCAGTCAGACACACGAGGACAACCTTCGATAAAGATGTATGTTATTCTATACATTAGTGTAAAAGGAAAAAAAATTAGTTATATCTAGGGAATAATATATAGGAATCTAGGCCCTTTGTCTATATTGGATCAAGGGAATATCCAAGGGAGACTTGGATTATCTGTAGGCCAAGTTTATCAACAAAAAAATTGGTGACTCCACTAGGGAAAAACTTTGTTTTCTTCCTTGGCTCTCTTAAGGATTTTTTCCCTTAAAAGAGGGTTGTGGACTTCAAATAAAATTCTATAAATGTTTGTGCAGGATCTGAAGGAAATACATATAGATATGGATTTATATAAAAAAATTGTTATGTTCAAAAAACAAATCATCCAAATCAGTGTTCAAAAAGAGAACTTATCATTGATTTAAAATCAGTGATTTTTCATATTTTCCATGACGACCACGTGGACTATTTGGATAATATATTTTGATAGGAAAATTATATTATATCCAAACCAAATCCATTAGATAGAGTATTTTCTAGGATTTATTTTGATATATTATACTATATGTTTCTAGTAAATACAAAGTACACTACAACGCCTGCAAATTTTCTCTCCCAAACTATAGATCTCCATCAGATCCTTTTTCCAAATTTTGGGTTTTTGATCCTGTAGATACATTGGAGTGTGCTTTGGTGCATCACTACCAATATCCTACATCCCCTTCTTGTTGTTTGCTAGTTTTTGTTTGCATATTTTTTTTTCTAGATTAGATTAAGAAAATGTTTGCTATTCAATTGAAAAACAAAAGTAAAAAATTGCATGGATAAATATTTTGAACATTTGCAACAAAGATCATTTTTATGTTTGGTTTTAGGATCTTCTTGATATTTTGGTTTTGGATTGTCTTACATGGTTGCTTGGTGATTGTGAGGTAGAATTATGAAATTTTCAAAGAAAAGGGCCTCTTTCCCTTCCATAGCTATAATTCATTGAATTGAACGATTTGCATTGGAATTTCTGCATTTCTTTGGTTGGGTCAAGAGTCACAACATCAATAAGGTTTCATTCATCTTCCTTGATTTAAACAAAAACCATAAGAAATGATTTCTTAACTTTAAATCAACTAGAAAATTTTCTTTGTCAGCACATCAATATTAGCTAGGCTTAGGGACTTTGAAGAGGATTGGAGAGTGAAATCTCTAAGGCCACCAAATGAAACCTAGAGTCATCAAAGAGTGTAAATCCTATTTTTACAACCAGTGTGTCAAGAGACTCCTCTAACACAAGATTTAAACATGAGGTCGCATCGGGGCAAGTAGGGTGATTACCCATCTCTACTTGTTTTCGTGTTTGAGATATTTCTTTGACTACTACGTATGCATGGGTTTCATTAGTGTCAACACATCCCTGTGAGGTCGTGCTTTCAAATCTTTGGGCATAGTTACCCTGCCCTTACGTGTAGTCGGATTTGTGACTGGTCGCTAGATCATTGATTGTGAGGTGGTAGCCTCAATGACCACTCCTAGGTAGCCTACAAAGGTTATTGTAGGTAGTATCTAGGGAAGACGTTCACTCACGGTCTTAGTCTCCCAGAAGAGTGACTGCCTTAATACAGGGTACCTACACTTGTTAGGGTTGTTTCATGTAGATCATAATAACTACTCCTCATACCTTCACTAGACAATATTGTGGAGGTTTCATCTCCCCGAGAGGGTTGTTTTTAAGAAGACATATTGAGACATTGGTTTTCTTGTTATTTCCTAGATTTCTTAGGGGTGTGCTCTTTGGTTTTGGGTCTACCTCGGCCTTAGGTTTAATGGTGTTTTTATTTTCACATATTATATTCATTGTGGATGAATCATTGCACCGGTCCCGTCAACTATGAGGACCTGATCCCATCACAGAGATACAACCACATATTAAGTGGTGTGAAGTAGGTGACCATGACTTCTAAGAGTCTCATCTCTAGTTTGAGGAGTGTGGTCTTGTTGAAGTGAAAATGGTTCACAAAATTCCTCCACCTAACTTTAACCCTCCTTTGACTAGTTGTGATACCCCTATAGTATTCCAGGTTAGGGATTTATTTGGTGAACCTTTTTCTTTATTTAGTAACCCTCACATCATGTTGGGCCCAAGTGTTTTGTCCAATTTGTCTGAGCAATAAAGCCCATCCACGAGCGTGACTGTGGGAATCCCAATGATGTCCACCTTTCAATTCTTGAGTAACATTGGACCTATACCATCTCTACCCATGTCATCAAGTGTCTCTATGTTACAAACATAAAAATGATAATAATAAATATAATAAATTGTAATAATAGATAATATCATTTAATTAAATCAAGAGGCATGCACCTCTTCATCAATAGGCATGTACCTCCTCACCTTGTGATTAGTAAATGCTATATAGAAACTGTCATGAGGGTAGTTTAATCATCATCATTGTCATCTTTATTATATTCAACCAAATATTAATACTCAAAAATATTCATTTATGAGTGAATAAGAGTTTTTATGTTACAATGGTATCAGAGCTTTTCGTTCTGATCGAACTTCTGCCATTAATTCCCCCCCCTGTACATTTTTTCTCCCCCATTAAATTAACCCAAGTCCCTCCTATCCCTGTTCCTATCCTGTACCCCTTCCTAATTCTCATAACCTTTCCCCTATGTCTAAACCCTTGTAGATCCCCCGCGCCCTTGTAAACCAACACTCTCGACCACATTTCTGCACTCTCGTGCATCCCGTCCCCCACACACCATAGACCAACACCCTCATGTGTCCCATCCCCACACAACCCCATAGTTTCTACCCCTTGCTCCCCCCACACACTCCACATCCTACACTACCTGACACCCCCAATCCGCAGACCCTATCACAACCCCCCCACAGACCCCTCTCACCTTCCAAAATCACCACCCGACACCCCCACTCTGAAGCTCGTATCTCTGACCCTGGCACACCCCCCACATACCCACTTCAACTCCCTTGACAAACCCTTCCCAGTTCAAGCGTAGACATGTCCCATCATGTCTCCTAACTCCCGGTCTTCATTAACATCTGCATCTTCTTGTAAAGTCATGCCCCATACCATTCTCTCCCTCCCTTAATTGACATTAATTATAATTATATATATATATATATATCTATATATATATATATATATATATTATGTTAATTTATTATATATGATGTAACACCCCTATTTCTCCCATCTTGTAATTAATCATAAAATAGGATTACCATGCTAAGTCATGTGGACAATGTAAATGTATTATTGTTAAAATGACCAAAATTGATTGTTGGGGGGTGAAGCCTTGAAGTACGATCCATGATATCTCTAGAGGAAAGAAATCAGTTAATAAAGAAAGGACCAGTGGTTGAATCATCAACCACCCCCATGAATGCAAGCATGGTCTAGATGTAGGATGTCAACTCGAAGTACCACAGAGACTTGCAGACCCGAGCTTCCTTTTGACAGAAGGAATAGGACAAGTTGGAAACCTTCTAGAGGAGGGAAGGTAAGATACATACAGAGATAGCAGGGGCTAAGAGCACAAGCTAGTAGGGAAGATGTGTGAATCCAAAGGAAGTGCTGAGAAAACAGCCTGAAGGACCCGAACACGAGCCTGATGCTAAGGAAGCATCTAATAAACCTCGCAAGGTCGTTGTGATAGAGAGAGTTTCTCTGAGAGATGGTGAAAATTACCTAGTGATATCATGGCTTGGCACGAGAGTGGACAGAGTGCTAAGAATGAATGCCTCTGAGCCTATGGTTGGGTGGAAAGGTATACACCCACATTCAGTTGGTTCGATGCAACTTGTAATAGATAAGTATTCTCAAACCGTGTGAAATTAAGTTGTAATTATGTAATGAAATGGAATATACTGTGAATGACCCAGGGATGTGTATGTTTTCTTAATGGTTATATTGTATCTCTTTATTCCTGTTTAAATTATGTATTTAAGCAAGTATGTATTGGACATGTTTTGTATTCCTAAATACTTGTGCCCTGTGGTGGATTAAGTTAGATCCACGAACTGTGATTTCATCGACCTTGGGCACAATTTCATGTACGCATGTTGATACTCCTAGTCATTTTGATTCCCTTGGGGTAGGGAGTCTATTAAATCTTAGGAGAGATGGTGCACATATGCACAGGCTCTCTTTGAAGTAGGCAGAGATCGAGAACCACTTAAGTTCTAGAGTTGACGAAAGAGCGTAAGGGGTGCGTGAAAGGATTCTTCCAAGCGTAAAGTTCAAGAGAAAGAGCACAGAGATTTTATTCCTTTTAGAGCTAACAAATATCAAAAAGAGTAGTGAGGATGAAGTATCAAATGGGAAGGTTCCTTTGTTCGGAAGACGAACGGACAAAATCCATTTGGAAGAAGCCACAATCTGTTATGACCGTTGGACATGGAAAAGAGCGTAGGAGTTAACCCTTGGAGTCATTCGGAATTTATGAGTTTAACAAACTGAGCAAGTTCATCGTAAGGAAGTTAAAATCCCCGAAGTCCCAAAGTCTCAAAGTAACTCTGAGCCTTAGATCTAAGAACGCCCAGGAACTGTCCCGACCATCAGATCTAGGAGGTAGATGATAGTCAAGTCACCAGAACTACCCATGGCTTAAGAATATGATAGCAGAGATGGATGTGAGTCGTTTAATCGGAGGAGAGGCCATCCCGGTCATCATATCAACTCAAATACTCACTGGAGTTACGTAATAAAACACCAACTACTCAATTTAATCAACGGTTGGGAATCATTATAGAGTGCGGAGGTGAATTTAGCGGACCTGCTAGTCCACGGCCTGCAATCAACCCACATCATTGATCTTATTGGGGATGGAAGATCAACGACTAGGATT
This sequence comes from Picea engelmannii, assembly GCA_009831015.1. Taxonomy (NCBI): domain Eukaryota; kingdom Viridiplantae; phylum Streptophyta; class Pinopsida; order Pinales; family Pinaceae; genus Picea; species Picea engelmannii. The sequence goes on from ML779778.1 coordinate 266,277, forward strand.
AGACTAGATTCGAGCGAGAAGTTCTCAAATTGTGGAGGTGGGACCCCATAGTCACTATGAACCATTGATCTATGAATGGAGATTGACAGCAGGAAATCATTGCGAAGCATGAAGGTGAAAGTAGCGAATGTGATATTTCACATCCTGTAATTCACCAACGTCATTGATCTCGTTAGGCTGGAATATCAACGATTCCAGTTAAACCAAGTTGGGAGAGCACTTTCTAGATTGTGGAGGTCGACCTCTCTGATAAAGAGTACACATGTTGGGGCCTCGCAATTACTTTGAACTGTCGATCGTCGTTGACATTCGATCTAAGTTTGATGAGATTCTTGAAATGCAAGGGGTGCGTGGGAAATTGAGATCTTCAAGAAGATCAATCTCGAAAGAGATAAGCGCTTTTTAGAAGTGAAGACAAGGTGCAAGAGACAGTCTCGTAGGAGGAATAAAGGCTGAGGCCTTTGAATACTTAGAAAACTCTAAGATAGAGGAAGTCCAAATTTCAGGAGGAGATGAAATAGTTGAAGATCCGAAGCACCGAAGTGTCAAAGTGCCGAAGAGCCGAAGCACTGAAGCACCGAAGTGCCGAAGAGATGAAGTGTCGAAGCACCGAAGGGCCGAAGTAGATATGAACCACCAGATCCAAAGGACAGGTGGCATGAATCTGTGGACTCCAAGCAAAGACCCGAAGTAAACATCAACTGTTGGATCGTCCAAAGTAGATCTCATTTGTTAGATATGGAGAACAGGTGGTGTGAATCTGTGGATTTCGGGTAAAGACTTGAAGTAAACGCCAATCGTCAGATCGTCTGAAGTAGATATGAGTTGTTAGATCCAGATAAAAAGTGGCGTAAATCTATGGATTTAGGGTAAATACCCGAAGTAAACGTCGACTGTCAGATCGTCAAAAGTAGATATGAACATTCAGATCTTGAGAACATGTGGCATGAATCTGTGGACTCCAGGTAAAGACCCGAAGTAAATGTCGAACATCGGATCGTCCGAAGTAGATCTGAACTGTAAGATCTGGAGAACAGGTGGTGTGAATTTGTGGATTTCAGGTAAAGGCCCGAAGTAAGTTTCAACTGTTTGATTGAAGTGGACATGCAGTAGAAATCCACATACTTCGAAGTGAGTGAAAGTTGAGACTTGAGAATTATGAAGTCTGAAGATGGGAAGGGATCGTAACCATTGATCCAAGGAGGGACACACATCAATGGATTATCAATTTCGGATAAAATCCATTCGAGAGTTTCTTAGTTGATATTTGAGATTCGCGAAGTTTGAAGTCCTGGAAATCGGAAGTGAATCCCAATTGTCTGATCAGCTAAAGTAGATCTGAGTCGTCAGACCACCCGAAGTAAATCTCAAGTGTTGGATCGCCAAGGTGAATTTGAGTTGTCGGATACTATCTATTCAGGAGAAGGAAAGGTTTGAGAGTTGAGAATTCCAAAGTCTGAACTTTTGGAAATTTGAAGTAAATATCAACCTTCTGATTAGCCAAAGTGAAGCTAAGTCGTAAGATTGTCCAAAGTGAATATCAAGCATCGGATCACCTGAAGTGGATCTGAGTCGTCAGATCCAAGGGATACGTGGCAAAAATATGATAACTCTAGATAAATATCTGAAGTAATTCATAGTCGTCCGATCTATGGGAGACATGAAGAAAATCTGTGGACTTTGGGTAAAGACCGGAAGTAATCCTTGATCATCAGATCAAGAGGACATGTGTCAGTGGATTATAACCTTCGGATAAAATCCATAGGGAAAAAGGGTGAAGTTTTATGTTTGAGATCTCAGAAGTCCGAAACCTGAAGGAGATCTCGACCGTTGATTGAGAAGAGGGCCAGAGGACCATTGAACCAGTTGAAAGGTCAACCATACAAAGTAAAGGTAGGGTTGTTGATTAGGAGGACATGTGTCCATAGATCGTCAACTCAGAAAATTGAAGTATGGAAGAGAGCAGGGTTTTGAGAGTTGAAACTCTCGAAACCATAAATCACAAAGGAGATCTCATTCATTGATTTTTCAAGAAGTCAGATCTGATCTGTAGGTCTGAGAGGGGCAGATCTGAACCACCATTTTTTGAAGTACCATCAAGATTAGGAGATTGACAGTCTCGTAGCATTGTGGGGATAGGAGTTGCACGGACGTTAAAAAGTTGAGGGCGGGCCGCAATTTAAACCATGGATTTGAAAAGACGACCCATCGAGGCTCGAGGAGAATTGTGGGCCGAAAAGTAGTTTGATTCAAACTACCTTTGGCCGTGTCCAAAATCACGTGGTCCCATAAGGTCATCTCCCAAGGTCACATAAAGAGGGGGCTTATCCATAAAAGGAACTAACGTTCAGTACTCTGAGATTTCGTAGGGGAGCAAAAGCGAAATTCGCGGGTGCCCTTAAACCTGCACCAAGAATCCGAAAGGTTCTGTGTTTAATTACAGAATGAGACCATCAAGGTCTAAGAGAGTTTTTTGGCTTCAGAATCAAAGATCCTTGACCAGGAGGTCGGACTAGTTCCCCGATTTTCCAAATTAGAAACCATGAATGGAGATTCTGTCCTTTAATAAAAGAGAAAATTTTTAAGTCGAGTAAGGAGGTATTGTTATCTATATTTACTCCTTGAGGAGAAGGACTACAGATTGAACCTGTGATTTTGGGAATTCTTGTTGAATTTCAATAGAATAATTTATTTATCCCTTTGTCTAAGTGATAACTACTCTTACCAGAGTAGGGATATGATAATTAACAATTATAATAAGACTTGAATGTGGATAGATGAAGGTGGTAGGGTTCTGTCAAGGGAAACTAAAGCCCAAAGAATGGATAACCTGGTGTTCATAACACTGCTTCTAAGCAAGGGCAATTGGAACTTCAGACACTGATGATGGTGGATTATATAATGGTTAATACCTTTGTGGGCTTAAAGGAATCTAATAGGATCATGTAGGATCCTTGAAAATTATAGTTATTGCCTTAAATTAAAATCAGAGTATATAAATCCTCATGACTAGAGAAAAGTGAGATGGGAAAAACCCTATGGACGTTGAGGCAAGAAGGTTTTATTGCTAGATGTTGTCGCATAAAGAGGAAAGTGACCCTAGTTGGTTATTGTCATAAGAGAAGGCAACATCAATACGAGATATGACTGTGATATTAGTCTTTTAAGTGACTAAAATATCAAACTAAAGGACACAAATGATGAAATTGAACTATCAAGCGAATGCATGAGGTAAAAAGGGTAAATGAGCAAAGATGCTATGTTGTCATAAAAAGAGGAATATGATTATGCCTTTGATAATCACATGATAAGGTTTGTGGACAATCCTGAGTTGATTGATATTAAAAGTAAAGATTTATGTGGCTTGTGAAACATACCTATGACATCTACATCCAGGGTTAGGATTATGAACATGGTTAAATATATCATGGATGTAAGTTAACAAAACCAAAATACGTATGGATACATAATTAGGTACATGACAAAGATGCATGTTTATATTCCTTAGGGGATATTTGGTAAATAGATAAAAGCTAGCTCAAGGTTGAGTCCAACACAGATAGTGATGGATGTGCAATAAGGAAGTTGCATGTGGAAGGAGTTCCCTGTGGAGGAACTATGTGAAGACTCTGTCAGGAAAACAAAGTCACAACCTTAATGACTACTGAGAATTAAGCAGTGAGCTACAAACTTATATATATATATATATATATATATATATATA
>ML779778.1:270014-293516 GCA_009831015.1 Picea engelmannii
TATAAGAATCCCGGATTACATTTTGAAAACATCACGTAGTGAATGGAAGACTAATAAATGAATATTGACCATTCTGATAACCGAACGGTAATGTGCAAGATGCACAGGTTCATGATCCATTATGAACAAAAAGGTTTTCTATTAAAGCAAGTTCTTGTATTCCAAAAAAGGGTTAGGGTGAGGCCTAACCAAGGCGGCCCAAGGAAAATATTAGAAATATCCCAACAGGGAGTAAATTGCAAAAGCAGAGAAAAGATAGTGAGGCTTTAGAAATAACTCAGCTGGGCTAAAAATTCCCAGGCAATGTAGAAAGAATTTGAAGAAGGGGGAGAGCCCTCAATTATTTTCTTGTTGTGGATTATGTTTTTCTCTGGGATGAGAAAGCTAGTACACTGATGAAAGTAAATGTTTTGACACCATAGTGATGATGGTTGTATTACTATAGAAACGATTGAGAACTACATGTTGCACTCATGAAAACATTAAGAATAATGTGATGAAGTGCATACAGATATGCTATGACATGTCTAAAAATGTTTTATAAATTTGAATGCTATGGTACTTGAATTTTAATTTACACGATGACTAATGTGGGTATGATGTATGTCATGTGTAGAAAGAAATAGATTGGAACCATTGAGAAAGACAGTTGCCAATAATGAACAACCTCAATCAGAGGATGACAATGATAAGGTTCTTGTTGAAAGATTGTTGAAGGGAATTTAAAAGTCCCCATGGAGCACCACTGTTGGAATAATATCAGAGGGGGTGCTAACAACCAAAACATGTATAAAAATGTTCATGCCTATGTGGCACAAGGTATGAAGGGATTGGGTAAGAATCCCTTCTGAAGTATTTTACAGTGTTAATGTTATGTATGGGACGTTGAAAGGAAGTTGTATGCCTTGGATACCAAAGTAGGGTATGATTAAGGAAGGAGAACCTCAATTATGGAGGTGTGAACCTCTGGTAGTAAAGACTGATTGTAATCCTTGGAAGAATTCATGAACTGATATGTCATGAATACATGGACCAATCAAGGAATGATTGGAAACAAAATTTCTCATAGATAGCATGTTGCATGGAATTGTTTCCAGGAAATGCATGTTTGCATAAAGGACAGACAATGGATTTCCATTGAGGAAGGAGGACCTTCCAACATTTCTACTTACATTGTATATGTGTTAGAGAAAACCAAATTTTGGTGGCCATAAGTGTTGGCACCCTGATTATTAATGAAGGAGGAATGCTTAAAGGAATTCATGTGAAACTTGTAGTTTCATATGTACTGAATTGGATTCATGATCATCCTGTAGCTAGAAGCATAGTCCTACTGCAACAATGAATGGTAATGAATAAACCATATGGTGAAAAAATTGGCTAAGCTCCAACGCACCATGACAAAGTACTTGTTGTAAAGTGTGGGAAACTTAAAATCAATGCAAAGGTGCATTGGGTATGAGTGTGGCCAAGAAAGTTGGCACATTCATTAAGGTCAATTAATAGCTAAATTACATTTTGAAAAATTTGGTAGGATGAAATGATGCATAGGTAAGGGATGATGTATCCTTTTTGCTTGTTATCCTTGAATAGATGAAAATGACTTGGACTGTTAGTATGCTTGATTTTGAAAAGGTAATGTGCATGAAAACTAACAATTTGTTTGGGTGAGGAATGTTGAAAGTGCAGGAAGAAAATGAGTCATGAATATGACAATGTTGTAATCCCATAAGGAAGACCAATTACCTTCTGAGTCAAACCGCTATGGAAAGGAAAGTCCCATAATTATGAATCTGGTTCCTACGTGAAACAAGTATGAAAACAAAATGTGGAATTTGGAAATATGCGGATGATATATTTACAAGAAAATTTTTGAATTTAAAATTTATGATGTATCATGAATTTATGAATACCTGTGATACAGGTGAAAGGGAAAGATCTGTTAAGAGTGCAGAGACGAGAAGATGAGCTCTCAGGTTCGAGGGAGAATTGTGAGAAAGAGTATAATCTGATCACATGAAATAGAGACTGACTTGGGAGAAGGAGAGTAACCTTCGTCCCTATCTATGATTGAGTCGAGAGAAGGAGAGTAACCTTCATCCCTAACTATTTGTGTGCCAGGAGAAGGAGAGTAACCTTTGTCCCTTTAGTTAGTTGAGATGGAAGGATGTCAAGCTGTAAAAGCATGAAAAATGGCTACTGTTGAGCCATGAGAACCCCGTGGTAAGCCATGATCGCCTAGAATAAATTGTGTTGAGGTAACACAAGCCAGAGGGATGCCTCGACAGATCAAGTCTAAGGGACTCCTTGACTGTAAGACTCAATAGAGTCTCTGGAATTCTTCCTATGTGAGAAAACCTTGGCAAGGCAAGATGGATCACCCGAGGGAATGTATAACAAAGAAGGGGATTCCTGAGCTTGGGCCTAGAGGGTGAGTGACCGCAAAGAAGATGAAACCATGATAGTTATTGTAAACTATTAGGATCATGCACACGATCGGTATTTCTTCATGTGTGAGAAAACCTTGGCAAGGCAAGACGGATCACCCGAGGGACTATATAGCAGAGAAGGGGATGCCTGAGCCTAAGCCTAGAGGGTGAGTGATTGAAAGGAATATGAAACCATGATAGTTCTTGTAAACTATTGGTATCATGCACATGATGGGTAGTTCTTCCTATGTGAGAAAACCTTGGAAAGACAAGATGGATCACCTGAGGGATTGTATAGTAGAGAAGGGGATGCCTGATCCTGGGCCTGGAGGGTGAGTGACCTCAAGGAATATGAAACCATGATAGTGCTTGTAAACTATTGTGATCATGCACATGATGGGTAGTTCTTCATGTGCGAGAAAACCTTGGCAAGGCAAGATGGATCACCCGAGGGACTGTATAGCAGAGAAGGGGATGCCTGAGCCTGGACCTGGAGGGTGAGTGACCGCAAGGAAGATGAAACCTTGATAGTTCTTGTAAAACATTAATGGGGATCATGCACCCAATGGGTATGCCAAGGAAAAACAATGAGCCTGGATAATAAAACAACCATGTGGATACAAATCCACAAACTATGCAGATAATTATTGTGCTAAGATTATGAAATTTTCCTAGAAATTTTATGCAATGTTTTCGCATAATAGTATGATTAACGTGCTTGTTTTCCAAGAATTATTGAAAGAAGGTAACCAAGATTAAAGATCTGAAAAAGGACTTGACCGAGGAAGAAAGATCAAGATTTTTGAAACAACTGAATGAGAAAGGCATGACAAGTGTTTTTGAGAAAGAGCACCAAGGACGATGTTCCTTTAAGGGGGAGGGAATTGTAACACCTCTGTTTCACCCAGCTTGTAATTAATCATAAAATAGGATTACCATGCTAAGGCATGTGGACAATGCAAATGTATTATTGTTAAACTGCCCATAACTGATTGTTGGGGGGTGAATCCTTGAAGTACAAGCCATGATATCTCTAGAGGAAAGAAATCAGTTAAGAAAGAAAGGACCCGTGTTTGAATCATCAACCACCCCTATGAATGGAAGCATGGTCTAGTTGCAGGGTGTCAAATCGAAGTACCACAAAGACCTGCAGACCTGAGCTTCCTTCTAACAGAAGGAACATGATAGGTTGGAAAACTTCCAGATGAGGGAAGGTAAGATACATATAGAGACAGCAGGGGACGAGAGCACATGCCAGTAGGAGAGATGTGAAAATCCAAAGGAAGTGATAAGAATATGGACTAAAGGACCTGAACGCGAGCCTGATGCTGAGGAAGCATCTAATAAACCTCGCAGGGTCGCTGTGATAGAGAGAGTTTCTTTGAGAGATTGATGCAGGAGCATCATCAAACCATCAAGCGAGCCAACGCGGAAGCGGAAGACAACTCGAAGGCATCCAGCACAAATTTTTGAAAACACCTTAAAATTGTTGCACGGACATTAATGTGAATATTTAATGAAGTGCACTTTGTATATTGTAAATGGACCTTGAGCGGATAGCTCTGGTCCTTTAGTAGATAACCGACATTTAATATAATTAATGCAGATAGATAGGAATTTAATTCTAGATTCGATAGCTTTAGGAAGCAGAGGGAAAATGGATATAGACACCCTCATTGTATCATTGTAACATTAACAAGAGCATAGAATAGAAGAAGAGCAAGAGAAAGCAGAGAATTGTGTAGAGAACACCCATGTACTGATATTTGAATTAATAGAAGGAATTGATTCAGATTCATGGCTTTTGTGTTATCCTCTGTGTGTTGATGTTGATATGCTCATGAGTGTTGCTTCCTGTAATACATTTGTTTTATATGCTGTGTATGTGATTTCATGGTTGAGTCAAAGTCTGAAGAGGTGAAGGAATGAGTTTCAATTGTTTCTCCATCTGAGCCAGAGAATTCCTGCAAGGAGTGCAGTCGAAACATCCGCAAGGAGTGCGTTGATGGAAGCTCAGGTGGTTTAACTTTGATTTCTCATTCACCCAGAAGTGAATTAGGTTACAGGGGTCATGAAAGGGGTGCGCAGGCCAGGTAAAACGCTCAGGGTTGTGAATAAGAGTAAAGCTTTGAAGGACTACTACTGCAGGCATGCGCAGATTCGAAGAGAGACTTCAACACTTAGACGTGTTGAAAGGTTGCCGCAAGGAGTGCGTGTAGAGAGGCCTTTCTAAGGCTCAAAGTCACAACAAAGCTCAGGAAGGATAGAGCCTCCGAATTCATCGAAGGATCGCACAGTGAAGTGTGGTTGAAGTATTTGAGAAAGCACTATAAGTTTTCATGCAGGGGATCAAGTCTTCGTGGAGGAAGTACTTGATCCATTTCATAGAATTTATCAGGAAGGAACGGACGGTCGGTATTCTTCGAGGAGAATTCGCGAATCACCGTAAGCCATTAGATCTTGGAAAGGTGCAGGGAAGATACAGTGATGTGTTCCAAAAGGGTTCCAAGCTCAGGAGAGGCAGAGCCATTGATCAGGACCACGAGGGTCATTGGATCCACAAGCATATCGTGGATCGGGGGTTTGTGAGTCGAAGCTTCAAATTTTTGCAACAAGAATTACGATATCGCGATCCGCAATATCTCGATGAATTCAGAACCGTTCATTGTTTGGGATATGTGTCAGGAGATCCCAAGAAGTTGGGGTTCGGAGTATCAGGAGTTTCCCGGACAGAGAAATCTTGCTGCTTGGAATCACGAAACACGATATCCCGACGGTGACGTAAACAGTGTGGGACTGTAGGAGCTAGTGGAGGACAGGTGGCATAGTATCGGAGTTCAGGGAAAGTAAAGTCCTGAAAACATCGACATCAGGATTCACGATCCTGCAAAGTCCGATATCCCGATAGAAGCGACGGGAAGTGGAAAAGTTAACCCCGTGAGTGTATCAGAGGTTCGGCGCATCGGGGTTCGGACGTTAGTAAAATCGAGTGGTTCGATATCACAAGTAACGAAATTGCGATAAGGAAAGTTCCGACAGGAGGAAGTCAATGTTGACCGAGGCATCGGGTCTCGGGGATCCAGGAGTGCAACACTTGACCTTTGGACTCGTGAAGTCGCGAGTTCTGATTCCCCGATAAGTAAAGAGAGGCGGAATCGCGTGAGAAGTGTTCTGTGGGTGTGGATTTCCCGATAGGGAAATAGAAGAACGTTTCAGTTCTTCGGGCCGTGAGAAGAAGATCCTGCGAGCGGGTGTGCCTGCGGGTGCGGTGGTGTCAAGAGTGGTATCAGAGCCCAGAAAGACTCTTTACTTCCTGTAGCAGAAAAGAGGATTCACCATGCCACCCCAGAGAGAAAGACAGTCACCCAATCCAGAGGATAGGGAAGTGTGAAGAAGAGGTAGACAGATGGTAGATCCCGGCATAGAAAGGCAAATGCGTGATCTCCGAGCAAGACTTGAAGACATGGAGACAACGCAAAGGCGCACAGCCAATGCAAGGGATTTGAGTGATTCTGACAGTGAGATATAGGCTGAGTGCAAAGAAGAAGTCACAGTTGAAGATGTAGAAAATGAGCATCTAATCAAAGCTATTGCGCGGATGGGTGCAAAGCGGAAGATGGAAATTCTAGTCTATGAGGGAAATCTGGATGCAGAAAAGCTTCTGGATTGGATCCGAGCTCTTGACACCTACTTTGAATATGAAGATGTCGAAGAGGATAAGAAAGTCAGGCATGCTATCACATGCTTGAAAGGAAATGTAGCATTATGGTGGGACGAGCTACAAGCAGATAGACGTTGCAAGGGTAAGCAGAAAATTAAAAGTTGGGATCGAATGATTGCAAAGATGAAGGCAAAGTTCATCCCAAGAGATTATCAAATCACTCTGTTCAGGAGGATGCAGAACTTGAGACAGAAGCTGATGACAGTGAAAGAATATACTGAGGAATTCTATCGACTGAACATCAGGGCAGGTCATCAGGAGAGCGATGATGAGAAGGTTGCTAGATATCTAAATGGTTTGAGATACGACATTCAGGATGAATTAACTATGGTAACCATCAGGACTATGGAGGACGCCTATCAAATGGCTTTTAAAGATGAAGAGAAGCTAAGCCATAAGAAAGGTCAACGAGGTAGAGGCAGAAGTCAGCCGAGAGGCAAGTCAGTTGCCCAGGAAAGAACTCAGAAGCCCAAGGAGGAATGGAAGAAAACTCAGGGAAAGGTTGAGAGAGGTGGAACCTCACAGCGAGGGCCATACATTGAACAGAGAGGGCAACATCATGAATAGAGAGGAGGATATGATGATAACAACATGTTTCCTCGTACCAGAGGTAGAGGAAGAGGAAGAGGTGGAGTAATCACTTGCTTCACATGTGGGAAAAATGGGCACAAGTCATTCAAGTGTCCAGAGAAGAAGAAGGATGGAGGAGAAGCTCACATCGCTGAGGCACAGAGGTGAGACGTGGAAGCTGAAGATGCTGAGGGAGGAAGGTCACTAATGATGCGTAAATTTCTCTTAACACCCAAGAAGGAGGTGGAGGACTCAGATCAAAGGACCAAACCTTTCAGAATAGCTTGCAAGACCAAGGATAGGGTATGCAATGTTATCTTGGACAGCGGTAGCACAGATAATCTTGCTTCAACCGAGATGGTGGAAAAACTGGAGCTGGAGACAACTGATCACCCGAGTCCATACAAAGTTTCATGGCTACAAAAAGGACACCAGGTAACTGTTACTAAACAATGCTTGGTTGAATTCAAAATAGGAGGATACAATGATAAGATTTTGTGTGACGTCATTCCTATGGATGTTTGTCATTTATTGTTGGGTAGACCATGGAAATATGATAGAAATGTGATTCATGACGGGAAAATGAACACATACACCCTGAAGAAAAATGGGAGAACCCATATGTTGCTTCCAATGAAGGATAAGGAGGTGAATTCAGAGGCAAGAAACACAGTACTTCTCATGAGTGGGAAGGAAATTCTAACAGAGGTGAAGAAGAAAGAAGATCCACAATTCTTTGTGGTCAGAAAACCAAGAATTGTTCTGACTAGCACAAGAGTGGATGATCTACCAGAAGAGGTTCAGGAACTGCTGGAAGAGTTTGCTGACATTGTCGTGGATGAATTACCTCGTTCGTTGCCACCAATGAGGAGTGTGAGTCATCATATAGACCTCATACCAGGGGCCAGTTTGCTGAACAAAGCTGTGTACAGGTTGATGCTGCAAGAAAATGAGGAGGTTAAAAGAAAAGTCCAGGAGTTATTGGACAAAGGGCTAGTCATGGAAAGCTTGAGTCCATGTGCTGTTCCAATGGTACTCAGTCCAAAAAAATATGGAGGTTGGAGAATGTGTACCGACTCAAGAGAAATCAACAAGTTAACCATTAGATACAGGTTTCCATTGCTGAGAATGGGTGATTTAATGGACTGCTTGAGCGGAGCCAAATATTTTTCAAAGATTGATCTAAAGAGAGGATATCACCAGATTCGCATGAGGGAAGGTGATGAATGGAAAACTGCGTTCAAGACAAACGAAGAGTTGTATGAATGGTTGGTCATGCCGTTTGGCTTGGCGAATGCACCGAATACCTTTATGAGGTTGATGAATGAAGTCCTAAAGGATTTCATTGGAAAATTTGTCATCGTATATCTGGATGATATACTGATTTTCAGCAAGACAAAGGCTAAGCATCTGAAGCATTTGGCCATTTTGATGAAAAAGCTACAACAGGAGAAGTTGTTGATAAACATAAAGAAGTCCTCATTTACGAAGATAGAGCTCATTTATTTGGGTTTTGTTATTTCAGCAAATGAGTTGAGGATGGATCCAGATATGGTAGAAGTGATTAAGAATTGGCCATCACCAAGGAATGTATTCGAGGTGAGGAGTTTTCATGGTTTGGATAGTTTCTACCAAAAAATCATCAGGAATTTCAGTGGAATTAGCGCAACAATGATGGATACAGTGAAGAAACAACACAAATCTTTTCACTGGACAGCAGAGGCTGAGAAAAGTTTCAATCTGTTGAAACGGAAGATCACAGAACAACTGGTTCTGGTGTTACTGGATTTCCAGAAGACGTTTCAAGTAAAATTTGATGCAAGCGGGTTTGCCATAGGAGCAGTTTTGAGTCAGGAGGACAGACCAATCGCATATTTCAGCGAAAAGATGAACGAGGCGAAATTGAAGTACTCCACGTATGATAAGGAATTTTATGCCATCATCCAGGCACTGAAGAAATGGAGGCATTACTTGATCCCAAAAGAATTTGTATTGTACAGTGATAACCATGCATTACAGTTTGTGACTCAACAGAAGAAGTTGAATTAGAGACATGTAAAATGGGTTGAATATATGCAAAATTTCACATTTGTGATTAAACACATTTCCGGTACTGCTAACAAAGTGGTTGATGCTTTGAGCAGGAAATGTTTATTGATGCAAGAGTTCAAAGTCAGGATGTTAGGATTTGATGACCTCAGAGACATGTATAGGGATGATCCAGACTTTAAGGAAGTGTATGAAGTAGCTGAGAATCCAGTTCTCAGAGACAAAATCCAGTGGATAGAGTACGTGATCCAAGAAGGATTGTTGTTCAAAGGCAATCAGTTATGTATTCCAAATTGCTCCATGAGGGAGAATCTGCAGAAGGAGAAACACAACGGAGGATTGGTCAGACATTTCTGTCATGATAAGACATTCACAAAATTGAATGAGTCATATTTTTGGCCAGGAATGCGAGCGGATGTCAAGAGGTTTGTGGATAGATGCAGAATTTGCCAGCATTCAAAGGGAAGAAAGCAGAATGCAGAATTTTATCAGCCATTGCCCATACCGGAAATACCATGGGAGGCGATTAGTATGGATTTCGTATTGGTATTGCCAAGGACGCAAAGAGGATTTGATTCTGTCTTTGTAGTAGTGGATAGGTTTTCCAAGATGGCACATTTTATCCCATGCTAGAAAACCAGCGATGTGACTCACATCGCAAATCTGTTCTTCAAAGAGGTCATTCGACTTCATGGTTTGCGGAGGAGTATAGTTTCGGACAGAGATACTGAGTTCGTAGGACATTTCTGGAGGACTTTATGGAAGAAGATAGGAACTAACTTGATGTTTAGTTATGCTTATCATCCTCAGACAGATGGACAGACAGAAGTGGTGAACAAAAGTCTAGGAGACTTGCTGAGGAGCCTAGTGGTGGAGCACCACAGCCAGTGGGACAACATATTACCACAGGCGTAGTTTGCATATAATGAATCAGTGAATAGGAGCACAAGATGAAGTCCATTTCATATTGTTTATGGCGTGCAACTGAGAGGAGTTTTTGAACTGAGGGATTCAGAACAGACTGCGACTAGCAGCGCTAGTGTAGAAGAATTTGCAGAGGCGATGAAATAACTTCACGGTCAGGTGAAGCAATGACTACTAGATTCAAATCGCGAGTACAAGCACAGAGACGATTAGCATTGGAGACAACTTCAGTTTGAAGTTGGTGATATAGTTCTGGCACATTTGAGGAAAGAGAGGTTCTCGAGGGGAACATACAATAATTTGAAAATGAAGAAAATCGGGCCATGTAAGGTCTTGAAGAGATTGGGGGAAAATGCTTATGAGATCGAGCTACTAGATGAGGTTGGAATATCTCCGATATTCAACATCGTAGATTTATAACCATATAGGGATGGAGAAGCAGAGACTGGGACTGAGCATCCAGTGATCCAATGGATGAAGCAAATGCCAGTTGCAGAGAAGCCGCAGATGGAATGCATACTGGACAAGAGGGTGGGTAAGAAGACTAGGAGGAAGGAATACTATGAGTATCTGGTCAAATGGAAGAACCATCCAGTGGAAGATGCCAACTGTGAGAATGAAGTGGAGATATAGAAGCAGGGACAGACCATGCAAGAGCTCATGGACAGGAGCCCATGAAAATTTTCAAGCAAGGGAGTATGATGCAGGAGCATCACCAAACCATCAAGCGAGCCAACACGGAAGCGAAAGACTGCTGGAAGGTGTCCAACACAAATTTTTGAAAACACCTTGAAACTATTGTGCAGACATTAATGTGAAGATTTAATGAAGTGCATTTTGTATATTGTAAATGGACCTTGAGCGGATAGCTCTCTTCCTTTAGTAGATAATCGACATTTAATATAATTAATGCAGTTAGATAGGAATTTAATTCTAGATTCGATAGCTTTAGGAAGCAGAGGGAAAATGGATATAGACACCCTCATTATATCATTGTAACATTAATAGGAGCATAGAATAGAAGAAGAGAAAGAGCAAGCAGAGAACTGTGTAGAGAACACCCATGTACTGATATTTGAATTAATAGAAGGAATTGATTCAGATTCATGGATTTTGTGTTATCCTCTATGTGTTGATGTTGATACGCTCATGAATGTTGCTTCATGTAATACATTTGTTTTATATGCTGTGTATGTGATTTCATGGTTGAGTCGAAGTCCGAAGAGGTGAAGGAATGAGTTTCAATTGTTTCTCCATCTGAGCCAGAGAATTCCTGCAAGGAGTGCATTTGAAACATCCGCAAGGAGTGCGTTGATGGAGGCTCAGGTGGTTTAACTTTGATTTCTCATTCACCTAGAAGTGAATGAGGTTACAGGGGCCATACAAGGGGTGCATAGGCCAGGTAAAAGGCTCAGGGTTGTGAACCAGAGTAAAGCTTTGAAGGACTACTGCTGCAGGCGTGCGCAGAGTTGAAGAGAGACTTCAACACTTAGACGCGTTGAAAGGTTGCCACAAGGAGTGCGCACAGAGAGGCCTTTCTAAGGCTCAAAGTCACAACAAATATCAGGAAGGATAGAGCCTCTGAATTCATCGAAGGATCACACAGTGAAGTGTGGTTGAAGTATTCGAGAAAGTGCTGTAAGTTTACACGCAGGGGATCAAGTCTTCGTGGAGGAAGTACTTGAACCATTTTGTAGAATTTATCAGGAAGGAATGGACGGTCAGTATTCTCTGAGGAGAATTCACAATCACCGTAAGCCGTTAGATCTTGGAAAGGTGTAGGGAAGATACAGTGACATGTTCTGAAAGGGTTCCAAGCTCAAAAGGGGTGGAGTTGTTGATCAGGACCACGAGGGTCATTGGATCCACAAGCATATCATGGATCATGGGTTTGTGAGTCGAAGCTTCAAATTTGTGCAACAAGAATTGTGATATCGCGATCTGCGATATCCTGACGAATTCAGAACCATTCATTGTTTGGGACACGTGTCAGTAGATCTCAAGAAGTCGGGGTTCAGAGTATTGGGATTTTCCCGAAAAGAGAAATCTTGCCATTTGGAATCGCGAAACACGATATCCCGATGGTGACGTAAACAGTGTGGGACCGCAGGAGCCAGTGGAGGACAGGTGGCACAGTATCGGAGTTCCAGGAAAGTAAGGTCCTGAAACCATCGATATCAGGATTCGCAATCCCGTGAAGTCCGATATCCCGATAGAAGCGATGGGAAGTGGAAAAGTTAACCCCGCGAGTGTATCGGAGGTTTAGCGCATTAGGGTTTGGACGTCGATAAAATCGAGTGGTTCGATATCGCGAGTAAAGAAATCATGATAAGGAAAGTTTCGACAGGAGGAAGTCAGTGTTGACCGAGGCATCGGGTCTTGGGGATCCAGGAGTGCAATGCTCGACCTTTGGACTCGCGAAGTCGCGAGTTTTGATTCCTCGATAAGTAAAGAGAGGGGGAATCGTGGGAGAAGTGTTCTGTGGGTGTGGATTTCCTGATAGGGAACTAGAAGAATGTTTCATATCTTCGAGCCATGAGAAGAAGAAGATCCTACGAGCGGGCATGCCTACGGTTGCGGCGGGGTCAGAGATGGCCGAAATTCCCTAGTGATATCATGGCTTGGCATGGGAGTGGACAGAGTGCTAAGAATGAATGCCTCTGAGCCTATGGTTGGGTGGAAAGGAGCACACCCACAGTCATTTGGTTGGATGCAACTTGTAATAGATAAGTATTCTCATACCCTGTGAAATTAAGTTGTAATTATGTAATGAAATGGGATATACCATGAATGGCCCAGGGATGTGTATGTTTTCTTAATGGTTATACTGTATATCTTTATTCCTATTTAAATTGTGTATTTAAGAAAGTATGGATTGGACATGTTTTGTATTTGTAAATGCTTGTGCCCTGTGGTGGCTTAAGCTAGATCCATGAACTGTGAGTTCGTCGACCTTGGGCACAGTTTGATGCACGCATGTCGATGCTCCTAGTCATTCTAAGTCCCTTGGGGGAGGGATTCTATTAAATCTTAAGAGAGATAGTGCACACATGCACAAGCTATCTACGAAGTAGGCAGAGACTGAGAACCACATAAGTTCTAGAGTTGACGAATGAGCATAAGGGGTGTGCGAAAGGATTCTTCCAAGCATAAAGTTCAAGAGAAAGAGCACAAAGCTCTTAAGCCTTTCAGAGCTAACAAATCTCAGGAAGAGTAGCAAGGATGAAATATCGAAATGGAAGGTTCCCTTGATCGGAAGATGAATGGACGAAATCTATTCAGAAGAAGCCACGATCTGTTGTGATCGTTGGACATGGGAAAGAGCGTGGGAGTTAACCCTTGGAGTCATTCAGACTTCATGAGTTTGACAACTAAGCAAGTTCATCATAAGGGAGGTAAAATCCCCGAAGTCCCGAAGTAACTCTGAGCCTTAGATCTGAGAACACCTAGGAACCATCCCGACCATCAAATCTAGGAGGTAGATGATAGTCAAGTCACCAGAACTACCCATGACTTAAGAATCTAACAACAGAGATGGATGTGAGTCGCTTAATGGGAGGAGAGGCCATCCCATTCGTTAGATCAAATCAAATACTCACTAGAGTTACCGAATCAAACACCAGCCGCTTGATTTAATTGAAGGTTCAGAATCATTGCATAGTGCGAAGGTGAATTTAGTGGACCTACTAGTCCATGACTCGCAATCAACCCACGTCATTGATCTTATTGGGGATGGAAGATAAATGACTAGGATTAGACTAGAGTCACTTCTCATATTGTGGAGGTGGGTTCTCACAATCACTGTGGGGAATCATTGCGGAGCGCAAAGGTGAAAGTAGCAGACGCACTAGTTTGTGGCCTGCAATTCACCAACTTCATTGATCTCGTCGGGCTAGAAGATCAATGATTTTGGTTAAACCAAGTTGGGTGAGCACTTTCCATATTGCGGAGGTTGATCTCTTTGATAAAGAGTATGCATGTTGGGGCCCCACAATTGCTGTGAACTGTCGATCGTCGTTGACATTGGATATGAGTTTGACGAGATCCCTGAAATGCAAGGGGTGCATGGGAAATCAAGATCATCAAGAAGATCAAGCTCAGAAGAAATAAGCACTTTTTAGAAGTGCAGACGAGGTCCAAGATACAGACTTGTAGGAGGAAAAAAGGCCAAGGCCTTTGAATACTTATAAAATCCTCTAATATAGAGGAAGTTGAAAGTTCAGGAGAAGATGAAATAGACGAAGAGTCGAAGTGCCGAAGTGCCGAAGTGCTGAAGAGTCGAATCACTAAAGCACTGAAGTGCCGAAGTGCCAAAGAGACAAAGCGTCGAAGTGTCGAAGGGCCAAAGTAGATCTCAACCGTCAGATCCAGAGGTTAGGTGGCGTGAATATGTGGATTCCGAGAAAAGACTCGAAGTACATGTCGACTGTCGGATCGTCTAAAGTAGATCTGAGCCGTAAGATCCAGAGAACATGTGGTGTGAATCTGTCGGTTGTGGGTAAAGACTCAAAGTAAACATCGACCATCGAATCATCCGAAGTAGACTTGAGTCGTCAGATCTGGAGAACAGGTGGCCTGAATATGTCGATTCTGGGTAAAAACCTGAAGTAAACATTGACCGTCGGATCGTCCAAAGTAGATCTAAACCATCATATCAGGAGAATAGATGGTGTGAATATGTGGACTGCAGGTAAAGACCCAAAGTAAACATCGATCGTCATATTGTCCAAAGTAGATCTAAACTGTTATATCTAGAGAATAGGTGGCATGAAATTGTGGATTTCAGGTAAAGGCCCGAAGTAAGTTTCAACCATCCGATTGAAGTGGACATGCAGCAAAAATACGCATACTTCAAAGGGAGTGAAAGTTGAGACTTGAGAATTCTAAATTTTGGAGACGTGAAGGGATCACAACTGTTGATCCAAGGAGGGACACATGTCAATGGATTATCAATTCCAGATAAAATTCATTTGAGATTTTCTCAGTTGAGATTTGAGATTCACGATGTCCGAAGTCCCGAAAATCCAAAGTGAATCCCAATCATCCAATCAACTGAAGTAGATCTCAGCCGTCAGACCAGCCAAAGTAAATCTCAAGTGTTGGATCTCTGAGGTGAATCTGATTCATCGGATATTGTCTATTCAAGAGAAGGCTAGGTTTGAGAGTTGATAATTCCAAAGTCCAAACTTCCAAAAATCTGAAGTAAATCTCAACCATCCGATCATCCGAAGTGAAGCTGATTCATCAGATCATCCGAAGTGAATATCAAGCATCAAATCACTCAAAGTGGATGTGAGCCATCATATCCAAGGGAGACGTGGCAAAAATATGAGAACTCCGGATAAATATCCGAAGTAATTCATAGTCGTCCGATCTAAGGGAGATGTGGAGCAAACCTGTGGACTCTGGGTAAATACCTGAAGTAATCCTTGATCGTCAAATTAAGAGGACATGCTTCAGTGGATTATAACCTTCGAATAAAATCCATAGGGAAAAAGGGTGAAGTTTGAGGTTTGAGATCTCAGAAGTCCGAAACCTGAAGGAGATCTCGACCGTTGATCAAGAAGAGGGCCACAGGACCATTGAACCAGTTGAAAGGTCAACCATTTGAAGTAAAGGCAAGGCCATTGATTAGGAGGACATATGTTCACAGATCGTCAACTTCAAATATTGAATTACGGAAGAGAGCAGGGTTTTGAGAGTTGAAACTCTCGAAACCCAAAATCACGAAGGAGATCTCGTCCGTTGATTTTGCAAGAGGTCAGATATGATCTATAGGTATGAGAGGGGAAGATCTGAACCACCAGTTTTTGAAGTACCATCAATATCAGGATATCGACAATCCCATAGCATTGTGGGGATAGGAGTTGCATGGACATTAAAAAGTTGATGGCGGGCCGCAATTCAAGCCATGGATTTGAAAAGAGGATGCGTGGAGGCTTGAGGAGAATCGTGGGCTGAAAAGTAGTTTGTTTCAAACCACCTTTGGTCGTGTATGTAATCATGCGGTCCCATAAGGTCATCTCCCAAGGTCACATCAAGAGGGGGCTTATCCAGAAAAGGAGATAACACCCAATAGTTTGAGATTTCACAGGGGAGCGAAAGGGAAGGTCGCGGGTGCCCTTAAACCTGCACCAAGAAGCATAAAGGTTTTGTTTTTAATTACAGAACAAGACCATCAAGGTATTAAAGAGTTTTTTGGATTCCAAATTAGAGATCCTTGACCAGGAGGTCAGACTGGTTCCCTAACTTTCCAAATTAGAAACCATGAATGGAGATTCTATCCTTTAAGAAAAGAGAAATTTTTTATGCCACGTCATGGGTGTGTTACATATGATATATATAATAACTATATATATATATATATATATATGGTACCGAATTAAAAATGTTGGAAAAATGCAAAAATACATGAAAGAAAAAATTGATAAATTACTCGACACTGAGAACAAAATTAATTGATTAATACAACAAGGTGAAAGATTATTAGCGCTCTTCAAAAACGATAAAAATGAAACAAAAAGAAGACTTGATGAACATAGTGAAAAAATTGAACAATTAACGAAACGTATTTACGCCTTATTCATAGAGCCCTTATCTTATCGAAGACCACCACTAAGTCTAGAAATACCAGAAATAAATTCAGAAAATCAAGGAAACTAGGAAATTCCAGAGGAAAATTTTTCGAGAAATACACACACACATAGATTCCATGATAGAGATTATTAGAAGTTTAAAAAGGAGTTACCAAAGTATGACAACAAGGACCATAGAGGAGTTGTTTTTTGGAATAACAAAATGGATGGAATTTTTGAATCAAAACCCCATGCTAGGTGAACGGGAGAAGGTAATGACAACCTCTAACAATCTAGAAGGAGAAGATTATGGTTGGTACCTTTGGTGGTCTAGAAAATGTGATGCTTGTTCCTTCCACAAGAAGAATTTTACAAAATCCCTACTTAAAATATTTCATGACGAAGAGGATGACGACTTGTATAAAAAGTTCATACATCTCAAACAGAAGGGAAACGTAAATGATTATACACACGAATGGGAGGTTCTAGCAACAAAGCAATGCAGATTCACAGATGCGAATCTCATCAAAATGTACATATGTGGCCTAAAATATTACATTTGTAGTGAAATTAAACTATTGAATCCTAAAAAAATTGAGGATCCAAGACATGCAGCAAGGCTAATAGAACAAAAAAACAAGTTCAATAAACCAACATTGACAAGTCCAAAAAGGTCAATTAAATATTCAGATGATAGTACAAAGAAATAAAATACATACAAACCTAACAAATATTTACCACCTCATTTGAGGGAAGGTCAATCCATTCATCAAGAATCAAATAAAAAATGGGAAAGCAAATGTCGATATTGTGGAGACAAATGGTCGCCTGGGCACAAATGCAGCAATAAAAAATTATATTCTTGTAAAGCAGAGAAATAATCAAGCACATATGACAGTGATTCCGATAATGCAAGTGAAGAGGAAGGTGAGGCCCCCAATATAGAAACTGATAAGGCCATTCCTAAGATATCCTTGGCTGCAATAATAGGAATAACACAACCACAAACATTAAAACTAAAATGGCACATAAAAAAATAAAATGTCACCATTCTAGTCGATACAGTGAGGACCCATAATTTGATAGATGTAAATGTTGCAAACAATCTAAATCTATTTGTATATACGGCCATGGATATAAGAGTAATGGTGGAATATGGAAAAAAATGATGGCGTAGGAAAATGTCACAAGATCAAGCTTCAAGTAGTAGATTATGAATTAGAATCTTGATTCTACACTGTACCCTTGTGAGGATTAGATGTCATCTTGGGAATTCAATGGTTACAAATGATAGGGACCTATTCTCCAAATCACCAAAAATAATTTATAAAATTCAAATGGGAAGGAAGACAATACAAATTATACAGATTCCAGCTGCCTCCCACCCAAATTATATCCTCACAACAAATGGAGAAACTAATTTGAAAAGGAGCACCAACTTACGTGGCACACTTTCATCAGATGGAGATATTAACAACATAAATAGTCAAGTTTCAACATCCATAGATTCAAACATTAATACAAAAATATGACAAGGTATTCCAAGACTTACCTATGAAGCTTCCACCTAATAGAAACATAGAACATATAATCAAGGTTAAGCCAGATTTAACACCAGTTAATATTAGACCTTATCAATATCCTCACCACCATAATATGGAAATAGAAAGGCTAATTCAACACCTATTGAAATGTGGGGTTATTATGACAAGCAGGAGCCCATATGCAGCCCTAGTATACTGGTTCGAAAAAAGGATGGATCTTTCAGACTATGTATAGACTATTGAGGGTTAAATAAAATAACTATAAAAAATAAATTTCCTATACCCTTCATAGATGAGTTACGAGACGAACTCCATGGAGCTAAATACTTCTCAAAATTGGATTTAATATCAAGGTACTACCAAATTTGAGTAAGATTAGAAGATGTACAAAAAATTGCTTTTTAAACACATGAAGGTCATTATGAGTTTAAAGTCATGTTGTTTGGTCTAAACAATGCACTAGCTACCTTCCAAGAAACTATGATTCAAGTTTTTCACCCCTACTTAAGGAAGTTTGTATTGGTATTCTTTGATAATATTCTTATTTATAGTAAAACTTGGAAGGAGCATATGAAGCATTTAGAACATGTACTTTCTCTCTTAGAGAAAAATTAGTTCTATGCAAAAAAATCAAAATGTTCCTTTGGTAAAGAAGAAGTAGAATACCTTGGTCATGTCACATCTCGAGAAGGAGTCAAGGTGGACCCTGAAAAAATCAAAGAAATCACATAATGGACCAAACCAAAGAACATATCAAAACTAAGGGGATTTGTTGGATTAATAGCTTATTATCGAAGATTTATCAAGAGTTGCACTCATTCAACAACACCCTTGTCAAACCTATTAAAGAAAAAATCCTTCAAATGGGATAATAGTGCACAAGAATGTTTTGAAACATTAAAAAGGGTTATGTCGTCTACACCTATATTAGCAACACCAGATTTTGAAAAACCCTCTGTAGTAGAATGTGACGCATTAGTAATTGGAATGGGAGAAGTATTAATGCAAGATGGACACCCAATATCATTTGAAAGTTGAAAGCTCAACAAAAAGGAAGAGTTAAAATCTACCTATAATAAGGAAATGTTATCTATTATGCATGCATTAGCTAAATGGATACAATATCTCTTAGGAAAAAAAAATTGATACGAACTGATCACAATAGTCTCAAATACTTATTAAGACAAAAAACATTGTCCAAAGAACAACAAAAGTGGATGGAGAAACTTTCCACCTTTGATATGGAAATAATACACAAAAAAGGGAAAGACAATGTAGTTGTTGATGCACTATCACGAAAAGATGAGGAAGTAAATGCATATGCAACAACAATAGTCATTCCAGATTGGTTAGATGAGATTCGAGTTGAGTATGCCAAAGATCCTGAATCTAATTCCATAATCAACAATTTAGACCAAAACCCCAAATTTGAATGGAAAAATGACATTTTATGGTACAAGAACAAAATCTACCTAATTCCATCCTCAAAATTTAAAATGAAAATTTTAAGGGAGTCACACAACTCCCCAACATCAAGACATGTGGGTTTTTTCAAAACCTACTATAATTCATGACAATCATTCTATTGGAAAGGAATGAATAAGGAGATTCAAAGATTTATTGTTGAATGTGAAATTTGTCAAAGGAATAAAAATGAAAATGTTATGACTCTAGGATTACTTCATTGTAATGTCCCCCACCTCTTAGAGAGGTGATGAGGAGACTTAGTGGCGTGGGCACCCCCACTAGGTCATAGTCTCACACTAAGGGGGGGGGAAGTCAAGAAGTTAAAAGTTATATTTTTAAGTTGACTTAAGAAAGGAAAAGGATAAAGGAGTAAAAGATAACTCAACGGAAGAGTAGAAGATTAACCCTGGGAGTTAACCTAACTCAATAGAGAATTAGAAGGAAAAGTATAAGTAAGAGTTCGGGGTGCACCTATTACTCATTCTGGTTTTGGATTAACATTTACTATTGCTCTTGAGCATTCAGTTTGGGGGTTTTGCTGTACAAACCCTTGTGAGCAACTCAGTGGTGAAATATCCACTCACCTTATTCCGCAGCTTGGTCTCGGGGATGAAAAACTCCTCCACACCATTCTAGTCTCAGCCCATCTCTATCTAGCACTTCAGAAGGTAGCAGGATGTACTGTTCTTGTGTTTCCAGCAAGGGCGCACCATCATCTAGAGGGAGGTTCGATCCAGCTTATCCTGAGGGCCTAGGGCCATTTCGACAGTTGGGTTTTGTTTGTAGGGGTAGGACCATCAGTTTGAGGGATTTTCTGGAGGGTTATCATCATTCTACATTTGTCTTCAGATTGGGACGTCTTGGAGCCATAGGGGACATCCTGTGATTCAGTAAAACTCATATCTAGGGAGATCTACTTGATATCTTAGTCCAAAACTTCTCCCATGGGATTCTCATAGCCAGATCTATATTCTTGGAGGGTTTCAGAGAATTTGGAGGCCTCTTTCATCAGGGCTGAACTAGCTAGAGTTTCAGTCATCTAGTGGGGTGCACCATTCAGGGAGGAATTCAGATCTACGGGGTTTGAGAGCGGATTTGGGAATTTGGACATCTGGGTTGTCCTTACAGTTGCCCGATCTATCATTTGGCATATTTCTTGGGATGATTGGACACTTTTGGTAGCAGGGAAGAATTATTGAGGGCTTCAACATTCTAGTAGGACGTGGCATTTTCCATCTTGGAGGTTGAGCATTAGTATGCCTCAGATCTGCTTGATTCAGTCTTCATTGTATATCTAGCCTTTGGAAGCTTATTTTGTACTCTCGAGAGCATTTTGTAGCAGCTCATATCTATTGCTTGTACGACCATCTGAGGTTTATTCCATATCGGCCATCTATTGTATTGATCTTACATTACTCATAATAAAAAGGTTAGATCTTTGCTTGTGCTTCTACATCTTGAATATATTGTGATCTCCATGTGTTAATGAATCTTGTATAAATTAGTAGTAGTTTGTTGGCAAATATTTATCAGTCAGCGAGTGGCATAAGTACAGGAAGAAAGTAATAGACGGGCATAAGTAAAGATGGCATGAGTACAGGAAGAATGTACATAGGATTGTTGGCATATTTTACAGGCAGCGTATACTTGTCATTGATGGCAAGTATAGTAGTGATGATGGCTTGAGTACAACAACAATGATCAACGGTGTAGTGATAATCGGGGAAGAGCAAAAACCTTGTCCGTTGGATCTCTTCCAGAATTCTTGATGGTCGTCAGATTTGAATAAGAGCATGCTAAAGAGGTAGGCCCGTAAGGTTTGAGAAGGATTTATGTTCGTTGGATCCCCTTCAAATTCCCGATAGAACGAGGGTCGTCAGATCTAAATGTAGACAAGAAGAGCACACTGAAGAGGAGAATAGATCTTAGATGTTAGATCCAAGCACAGGACCCAACCATCGTTGGATCAAGGAGAACCTGCACGATATTTAAAGTACAAGGAGAAGTGGGCATACAAAATTATGAAAGAAGGAGGAGCGTCCATTTATGGGTAGGACACATGGGGATAGATCGTCAGTTCCCTGACTAGAGAGTCAAAGGAATGATGTTCCCTAACCTCTCAAAATCGCGATATGCAAAATCACAATTTAATCTTAGCCCTCATATTAAGGTTGAATCTGGACCATTGATTCCAGTCCATGTCGGAGTTTCGGGGAACGAGAGTTGGAAATGTCAAGTAATATCATCCATAGGAATCCCGATTTCGCAATATGCAAAATCGCAACTTAATCACAACCGTTGAATCAATATCAGATCTGGACCATTGATCCAACTCCATATCGGAGTTTCATGAATCGCGACATGGAGAGACAAGGAACAATGCAACAAGAATTCTGAAATCGTGATATGTGAAATCGCAATCTAATCGCAGCCATTGAATCAAGATTGAATCTGGACCGTTGATCCAATCCCATTTCGGGGTTTTGAGGATCGAGTGTTGGAGATGTCAAAGAATATCAACATCAAGAATCTCGATATCGCGATATGCAAAATCAAGATGTAATTGCAACCGTCAGATCAAGATGTGATCTGGACCATTGATACGACTCCATTATGGAGTTTCATGGATCGGGACTTTGAAGTGACAAAAACACTGAACATCAAGAGTGTCAAAATCACAATGTGTGAAATCCCGACTGAATCTGAATCGTCAGATCAAGATATGATCTAGACCGTTGATCCGACTTATTTACGAATTTTCGTGGATCGGTATCTGTAAGTGACAATAACATTGAACATCAGGTATGTCGAAATCGTGATATGTGAAATCGCGGAATGATCTGAACCTTCAAATCAAGTGTTGATTGGAGGGTTATTGTCCTCTCTCACAGTTAACTCCTCAGTTTCAAATCTCTTAGAGAAACAGACTCATTATTACCGATTAGTTGGTGTTTTAGTTGCTGAGATAGTTGTCTCCCTTTTGCCTAAGGAGACAGGAAGTTGAACCGCCGTGAGGGTGTATAAAAGAAAATGAGACAGACAGCGTGAGGGTAGTTGTTCTGTATGAGAAATGAATAAAACTGTAAGAAAGGGAAGATCAGATAGTGCACAGTGAGATGGAGAATATGCACAGTGTGAGACAAAAATCAGGGAAGAGTAACTGAAGATGAAGAAAACTTGAAGCTGTGCATAATTACAGAACAAGTTGATGCAGAGCGGACCTATTGAACAGACAGAGGAAGAAATGAATTGCAGAATAGTTAGAAGATGACCAGATGTACAGAACAAAGAACGATTGGTAAGAATTGATGTATCTGTGTAGTTGAATGTTTATCTGTTCATTTATGTTCTAGGGAGTGTTGACGGGCGAAAATGACTGTCCGTCAACTAGGAGAGTGGAACCGGTCCGGGGTTGTCTAAATAACCCAAGACGTTTGGTATGGACCACCCTGACGAGTTTAACGGCTCCGTTGTCCTCCCTAAGGTCTCGTAAGGAAACCGAAGAGAAAGTGATCTGAGCTAAATGATCTAAACTAAGGAAACTAGAAACTAATAAAACAAACTACAATAAACTAACTAACTAAATAAAAAGAAAATAAACTAAATTAGAGGAAACTAGAAACTAATAAAACAAACTTAACTAAACTATACTAAACTAATTATAACTATGCTAACTATTCTATCTACTAAATACTAACTATGATCATAATAACTCAAATCAACTACTTAATTATCAACTGCAATCATTCTTTATTCACAAATATACAATATGGACAAATGACAGATTTAATTAAAACCTGCAAAAATCGTGTGTTCGCTGCCCTAAGACAGCCAAGGATTTATTTTTGTTTTTTTTGTATTTATAAAACCAGAAAGAAAGCTAATAGAAATTAAATAATCTAATCTAAATCTAACTAAACTACTAATTAATTAAATAATAAACATCTAACTAATTAACCTGGATACGCTCCAAGTTTGCCCTGTGTAAGATGACTTCGTAAGCAGGTTGGAGGAAGAAGTTCACACCATTTAGCCCTTAAGCTTCTCGCAAGGGATCATCTATAATGATTCCTGAAGTATATTACAGGACAAACAAGACATAAAAGAAATCATAACAGTTTTCAGATTATGAATTTATGCAAGAGGGAAGCCTACAATACAGCAAATTCATATATGATAATCCAATTCATAAAGAAGACAAGGCTATCGTTCATAAACTGAAT
>ML779778.1:310562-350294 GCA_009831015.1 Picea engelmannii
AAGGTTAAAGAAAGGGTCAGGAAAATATCAAGGGAAGTTGCCCTTCAAATGCTTTAACTGTGGTAAGATAGGTCATTTTGCATCTAAGTGTCCCCATCAGAAAAAGGACCAGAACTCTGATGATGAAAAGAAGTACAAATACACGAAATATAATAAGAAGAAAAGTTTGGTTGCAAATAATGACAATTCCTCAGAAGACACTGATAGTGACTCATCCTGTGAAAATAATGCAAATGCCTTCATGCTTATGGCCAAGGAGGATTATGATAATAAAAGCACAGGCAGTGATAATAATGATGAAGAAGTTATGGTTGATTTGGAAGGAGAACTGATCAGTGCACTGGAAGAAATCGATAGACTCAAAACTAAGAACATAAAGAAAAAAACAATTGTTGACACATTTCGAGAAAGACAGTAAAAAACCTGATGAAAACTTTGCTCTGCTGCAAGTGGAATTAGAAGAGGCAAAGAAAATAGAAGACATACTGAAACAACAATTGTCAGAGAAGAAATTCAGATGTGAAGCCTTAGAAGAAGAGATAGTAAAAACTAGAAAAGAAATGGAGAAATTTAAAGGATTGTATCATCAAAATCTGCCAAGTATTAAAGCTTCAGAAGAATTAACTTCCATTCTAAATCAACAAAGAAATTCAAAGTTGAAAGCTGGATTGGGATATGAAGAAGGAAAGTAGTGATCATCCAAGCAATACAAAATCTATCAAGTTTGTCAAATCCTCAACCATTGACAACAGTCACTTTGTAGAAACAAAAAAGGAAAATCAGCCACCAAGAAGAAATGAAAGAAAAATCCCCAGAACTGAATTTGTAGACCAGAAAGATTATTGGCGTGAGAGAAGTCGACCTCCTCAAAGAAGACAGATTTTTTCAAGGTACAAAGATTTTTTCTATGGTTATTGTTTTCTCTGCTCTATTTTTGGTCACAAATCTATAAACTATTCTTTAAGATTTAGATATGAACAATCAAGATATTCAATGAATAACTATCTTCCACAACAAAGATTGAGACAACCAAGCAACAAACAATCACAGATTATAAATCATGTAATGACTGGGAGAAAGACACAGGTTAAACACAACAATAGATATGAGCATAACAATCATTATGATCTATTGTTCAGTGAACCAGAATGTTACAACTGTCATAATTATGGTCATAAAGTTGCATTCTGTCACTTAAGGAAATACAATTCAGGTTTGATCCCCACTACTGAAAATGTCAAAGTTTGGAAGAAGAAAGTAGATGACAAGTGTGGACTAGTGCTATCAGCCCAAAAGAAAAAGAATCCCTAGTATATTGACAATGGATGCTCCAAACACATGACTGGAGACAGAAGTAAGTTTCTAACTCTAAGTGATAGCAAATCAGGGAATGTAACTTTTGGAAATGATGCACCAGGAAAGATAAATGGTAAAGGAATTGTAAGTTTGTGTAATGGAAAAAGAAAAGCTCAAGATGTGTTGTTTGTAGAGTATTTGAAACATAATCTGCTTAGTGTCAGTCAAGTCTGTGGCCGAGGGTGTGAAGTTGTTTTTACCTCTAAAGATTGTAGAATAAAAACTCTGGATTCAGGCCAGCTAGTTGCAAAAGGTATAAGAACAAAAAACAATGTCTATGTTTTAAAAGAAGAAGAAGAAGAATTCCACTTAAGAAAATATGATGAAAGTTGGTTGTGGCATAGGAGACTTGGTCATCTAAATTTTGATCACATAATCAAACTCAGAAACAATGGGGCAGTAAAAGATCTTCCGAAGATATCAAAGCCATATGACTCTGTTTGTAAATCCTGTCAGATAGGAAAGCTTACTCGCACTCAGTTCAAATCTAAAAACTTTCCCTCAACAGAAAAACCTCTCTAGTTAGTACATATGGATCTATGTTTTCCATCAAGGAAAGAAGGTACAGGAAAAGAAAATTACTTTATGTTGATTATTGATGACTATTCTAGACTAACTTGGGTTGCCTTTTTGAAAGAAAAATCTGAAGCATTTGAAAAATTCAAAGTATTTAAGGCTCTGACTGAGAATCAAACAGGAAAAAGATTAAAGGTAGTAAGGTCTGATAAAGGAGGAGAGTTTAGTTCTGGGAACTTCAAAGAGTTCTGTGATAAACATGGGATCAAAAGAGAGCACACAATTCCAAGGAATCCACAACAAAATGGAGTTGTTGAGAGGCAGAATAGGTTAGTACAGCAAACGGAAAGATCAATGATGAATGAAAGGAACATATCTCAGACATATTGGGTGGAAGAAATTCATACATCTGTTCATATCCTTAACAAATCTCATCTCACACCACACAGTGACAAGACCCCTTATGAACTTTGGTTTGGAAGACCTGCTTCAATCAAGCATTTTAAAGTTTTTGGGAGTACATGTTATATCAAGAACAATGATGAAAATATTGGAAAATATGATGACAAGACTGATGAAGGTATCCTCTTGGGTTATGATACAAATAGTAAAGGGTACAGATGCTACAATAAGAGACTGCACAAACTAGTTGATTGTATAGATAAAAAGTTGATGAAGAAATCCCAGTCAGAAATGTAAGCAGTGCTGAACCAAGAACATAAGATACAGTTGAAGATGAAGAAGAATAGGTCCAAGGATCAAAAAGAGAAGAGTCTAGATCAGATGAAGATATGAATATTCAAACTGACACAAATAAGCAGAAAGAAGCAAAATTACCTCTCAAAATTATTAGAAAGAATCATCCTGAAAATCAGATAATTGGGGATATAAATGAAGGAGTTCAGACAAGAAGGAAATTGATTAATGACTCAGAACAATCCCATGTTGCCTTTTTATCTATGACTGAACCTAAAAATTTTGAGGAAGCTAGCCAGGAAGATAATTGGATTAGAGCAATGAATGAAGAGCTTGATCAGATTGAGAAGAACAATACTTGGGAGCTTGTCCCTAGACCTGAAGATAAGAATGTAATAGGCTCCAAATGGGTGTTCAAGAATAAAATGAATGAAAAAGGACAAGTTGTTAGAAATAAATCCAGATTGGTCTGTAAGGGATATGCACAAGTTGAAGGTTAGGAATTTGATGAAACTTTTGCACCAGTGGCAAGATTGGAAGCTATTAGAATATTTCTTGCTTATTCATGTCACAAGAACTTCAAAGATTATCAGATGGATGTTAAGTCTGCATTTGTTAATGGAGATCTAGAGGAAGAAGTATATATGGAGCAACCTGAAGGATTCTCTTTGACAGATAATCCTAATTATATTTGTAAGCTGAAGAAGGCCTTATATGGACTAAAACAAGCACCACGAGCTTGGTATTATAGACTGGACAAATTTCTACAAGAAAAAGGGTTCAAGAAAGGTACTGTTGATAGTAACCTTTACATTAAGTCTGAAGGTGATAACTTACTTGTTGTTTTGGTTTATGTAGATGATATTATTTTTGGTTGTACTAATGAATCATCTGTCCAGTGGTTTGCTAATTCTATGCAAACAGAATTTGAAATTTCCATGATAGGAGAACTGTCATATTTTCTTGGCTTACAAGTAAAACAAAGCTCTGCAAGAATTTTTATTTCTCAAGGAAAATATTTGAAAGAAATGTTGAAGAAATTTTAGATGGAAGATTCTTCTACAGTTAGCACACCTATGGTGGTTGTTTGCAAGCTAAGTAAAGATGATATCTCACCTGATGTTGATCAAAGGACATATCACTCTATGATAGGCAGTCTTTTGTACATCACAACATCCCGTCCTGATATAATGCAAGCTATTGGAATGATGCAGATTGGGCAAACTGTGTTGATGAGAGAAAAAGCACCAATGGAGGAGCATTCTTTCTAGGTGACTCATTAGTTGCATGACTTAGTAGAAAACAAGGATCCATTTCATTATCCACTACAGAGGCAGAATACATTGCTTCTGCTACTTGTTGCACACAAATCTTATGGATGATACAAACTCTTTCAGATCTGAAGGTAACTTACACTGATCCTATTCCAATTCATTGTGATAACACCAGTGCCATTAGTGTTTCCAAGAATCCTATTCTTCATTCCAAGAATAAGCATATTCCAATAAAGTACCATTTTCTCAGAGAACAAGTTACAAATAGAAT
This sequence comes from Picea engelmannii, assembly GCA_009831015.1. NCBI lineage: Eukaryota > Viridiplantae > Streptophyta > Pinopsida > Pinales > Pinaceae > Picea > Picea engelmannii. The sequence continues at coordinate 314,676 of ML779778.1, forward strand.
TGTTCAGCTGGATTATATTCCTTCCAAAGAACAGATGGCTAATATCTTTACTAAACCATTAACAATGACCCCTTTTGGATATCTTTGTAAAAAATTGGGGGTTATAATTTCTTGTGTTTAATCTGCTCACCTGGTCAGGGGGAGTACATATTGAATATTTTGTGTATTTCCAAGATGCTTATAGTCAACAGAGGGAGTATGTTTTGCAACAAGATCAAGGGAAGAATGTTTCTCCTTTGACATTGATGTCAAAGGGGGAGAAAAGAGTTTGGGAGGAGAGTCGAGTCTGAATGCATGCGGGTGCTTGTATTTCCATCAATGCCAAAGGGGGAGATTGTTGGCAAATATTTATCAGACAACGAATGGAATAAGTACAAGAAGAAAGTAATAGATGGGCATAAGTAAAGATGGCATGAGTACAGGAAGAATGTACAGAGGATTGTTGACATGTTTTACAGGTAGCGTATACTTGTCATTGATGGCAAGTACAATAGTGATGATGGCTTGAGTACAGTAGCAATGATCAGTGGTGCAGTGATAATCGGGGAAGAGAAACAACCATGTTCGTTGGATCTCTTCTAGAATTCCCGATGGCCATCAGATCTGAATAAGAGCATGCTGAAGAGGTAGGCCCGTAAGGTTTGAGAAGGATTTCTGTTTGTTGGATCCCCTTCAAATTCTTGATAGAACGAGGGTCGTTAGATCTGAATGTAGACAAGAAGAGCGCACTGAAGTGGAGGATAGATATCAGACGTTAGATCCAAGAACAGGACCCAACCATCATTGGATGAGGGAGATACTGCACGATCTTTAAAGTACAAGGAGAAGTGGGCATACAAAATTCTGAAAGAAGGAGGACCGTCCATTTATGGGTAGGACACGTGGGGATAGATCATCAGTTCACTGACTGGAGAGTCAAAGGAACGATGTTCCCTAAACTCTCGAAATCACGATATGAGAAATCGTGATTTAATCTCAGCCGTCAAATTAAGGTTGAATTTGGACCATTGATTTCATTCCATGTCGGAGTTTCGGGGATCGAGAGTTGGAAATGTCAAGTAATATCATCCACAGGAATCTCGATTTCGCGATATGAAAAATTGTGACTTAATCGCAACTGTTGAATCAAGATAAGATCTAGACCATTGATCCAACTCCATATCGGAGTTTTGTGAATCGTGACATGGAGAGACAAGGAACAATGCAACAAGAATTCCGAAATCGCGATCTAATCGTAGCCATTGAATCAAGATTGAATCTGGACCATTGATCCAAGCCCATTTCGGGGTTTCAAGGATCGAGTGTTGGAGATCTCAAAGAATATTAACATAAAGAATCCCGATATCGCGATATGCGAAATTGTGACGTAATTGCAACCGTTAGATCAAGATGTGATCTGGACTGTTGATACGACTCCATTACGAAGTTTCATGGATCAGGAATTTGAAGTGAGAAAAACACTGAACGTCAAGAGTGTCGAAATTGCGATGTTTGAAATCTCGACTGAATCTGAACCGTCACATCAAGATATGATTTGGATCATTGATCCGACTTCTTTACGAAGTTTCGTGGATCAATATTTGTAAGTGACAAGAACATTGAACATCAGGTATATCGAAATCGTGATATGTGAAATCGAGGAATGATCTGAATCGTCAGATCAAGTGTTGATCGGAGGGTTACTGTCCTCTCTCACAGTTAACTCCTCAATTTTGAATCTGTTAGCTAAACGGACTCATGATTACCGATTAGTTGGCGTTTTAGTTGCTGAGACAGTTGTATCCCTTTTGCCTAAGGAGATGGGAAGTTGAACCGCCATGAGGGTGTATAAAAGAAAATGAGACAGACATCGTGAGGCTAGTTGTTCTGTATGAGAAATGAATAAAACTATAAGAAAGAGAAGATCAGATAGTGCAGAGTGAGATGGAGAATATGCACAGTGTGAGATGAAACTCAGGGAAGAGTAACTGAAGATGAAGAAAACTTGAAGCTGTGCATAATTACAGAAGAAGTTGATGCAGAGAAAACCTGCTGAACAGACAGAGGAAGAAATGAATTGCAGAATTGTTAGAAGATGACCAGATGTATAGAACAAAGAAAGATTGGTAAGAATTGATGTATCTGTGTAGTTGAATGTTTATTTGTTCATTTATGTTCTAGGGAGGTTGGGAGGGGCTTGGGAGAATTGTTGTCCTCAGAGGTTCAAGTGAGAGCTTGAACATAGAAAGTGAGAGCTTGAACACAGGAAGTTGTAGCTTTCATCTGGTTGCAGCCAGAGAAACTAGGGTGGTAGGGTGGTGCAAGGGAGAACAAGTGTTCTTTGATATATAGGTTGGAGCCTGTGTAACTGGAAGTTGGTGCTTCCATCCAATTGGTGCTGGAACATTAAGGGACTTGGTGCTTCCTTCTAGTGGGTGCTAGAGAAACCAAAGAGTTGGTGGTATTAAACAAGCTACAGCTTGTAAAATAGAGGTAGCAGCCTCACATTGATTCGGTGCTTAATTATAGATGATGTACAAAACTTAAAAGAATGCCTATCATTTTGAAGAAGAAGAGGTTTTCTCCCTTTATGGGTTTCCTCGTGAAAAATCTGTCTCTGTGTATACCTTATGTGTGACTGATGCTCTTTATTTTTATTGTCCATATGCTATATATTGTTGATGATCACTTGAAGAAAGATTAATAATGTTTTAATAGACTTAAAATTGTTTAAGCTCAATTACAACTGATTCACCCCCCCCTCTCAGTTGTCTTAGTAATTTCAACATAGTTAGTGATTCCAAGAAAGAATTTTTCTTGGGATCATTACACTGGTATCAGAGCCTCGATCCTCCAAACCTGTGGAGAGATCGGTGCATGCAGAAGTACAGGGGAATTGTTACGGGTCGGAGGAAGAAAAACAATAGTGAAACATAGGAAGAAATGGAAGGGTCGGGAGACGACCATGAGCCTCAGGGCTTGGCTCTCTTAGTAGACAAATTTGGTAAGTTCCAACAAAACATGAACTGCACAGAAAGAACATTGGTCCGGCAGTTGGATGAGTATCAGGAAACCAATAGAAGGGGACACGCCAAAATCTCTGAAACCTTGAAGAAAGTTGATGAGAATTTACAGAAAATGAATGAGAACCAAACTAGGATAACTAAACTTTTTATGCAAGTAACCCATCTAGGCAAAGATCCTGATTCATATGGGAATAAGGAGGTTGGAGGGTCCAGTGGAACCCATGAGGAAGTCAGATGTAACCTGGAGAAAGCACCGGGATCCAAAGGAAGTCTTCGAGGTGGCACATTCCATTGGCAGATGGGTAGTAGGACCAATCATAGGCCATACATGCCAGGGTTCATAGATGAACCGCTAGGCCAACACTCAGGTAGCAGAGATAACCCCAGACCATACATGCCCACAGTCACAGATGAGCAAGGGCAGCATGAACAGGTTGAAGATTTTGTGGAACAATTAGCCAGGAATACCAGGGAATACTACAACTTGGATATGAAAGTTCAAAGACAGATGTCCCTAGATCAGCATTGTCAACTTAGGTTTAGAAACCAACCTAGGACGAACCATAGTGGTAGCTTTGAGTTTGAGTGAAGGGCAAGGAAGATAGAGATTCCATACTCTGATGGTATGGCTAAGATGACAGCACAAGCATGGGTGCAGAAGTTGGATACTTACCTCCAGCTTAACCCCATGAGAGAGATGGAGGCCATCAAGTTTGCCACTATGTAATTGGATGGCAAGGCCCATGAATGGTGGTACCATGGGCTCACCACACTTGGCCACAACCAGAATGTATCCTATATAGAATTCACTCAGAGGCTCATTGATAGATTTGATCTAGGAGATCCTGAGTTACATTTCCGAGAGCTCACCCAACTCAAGAAAACAAGTACGACTGAGGCATACATTGATGAGTTCCAGAGGTTGGCAATGATGGTGCAAGATATGTCCCCAACCAGGCTCATGATGCTCTTTATAGAAGGATTGATGAAACCCTTGAAGGGTTGGGTTAAGGCCTTCAAGCCTACCAGCCTACAGGAAGCCATTTGGAAGACAAGGGATTTGGGTCCAGCTGCTAAACCAAAATTCATACCCAGACCACCTCTTAACAATGGTGGAAGAGATCAAAGGCCTCCAATAAACCACGGAGGATGTGACCCTAAGGGTTATGACAAGGGTCATGGCAGAATAGATGACAACACCAGGAGGGAACTGAGAAGGAAGCAACTCTGCTTCACATGCAAGAAGCCATGGAATCCCTCACACAAGTGCATGGGACAAGGATAGGTACATTACATTGAGGTCACCTCAGATGATGAAGAAGAGGATGAGTATGGTCAGATACAAAACATGGAGGCTAAAACGTTAGAGGCAGTAGAAGAGGAGGTTCCATAACTAGACTGTGCGGTTGGAGAGAAGGCTACATTGGCATCTATCAGTGGGGTACCCAAGTTCAACACCTTCAGGATGAGAGGGGTCTTACAAGGACAAAGAGTGTCAGTTCTGATTGATGGAGGAGCTTCCCACAATTTCATTGATGCAACATTACTGAAGAGGAGGCACATACCTACAGTAGAGTTTGAAGGATTCAAAGTGGAGGTAGCAGGTGGTAGTCCTATGCCCTGTAACAGATACATACTAGGTATGAAACTCACCTTGGGAAGGCATGAGTTAGTTTAGGATGTGTATGTGATGGATCTTCCTGATACCAACATCATCCTAGGGGTGCAGTGGCTTAGCACTTTAGGACCCATCACAACAAATTACAAGACCATGGAAATGTCCTTTGTGGAGGAAGGAGGATGAAAGGTTGTTCTCAGAGGCATGATAGGTAACTCTGCCAGAGTGGTCACGGCCAAGAGGATGGAAGCCATCTTCATAAGGGAAGAAATTGTATATGCAGTGGAATGTAAGGTCTCAACACGGGTGGATGGGAAGGGGAAGGTGCATTACACACCAGAGATCAAAAGAATCCTTGACAAGCATCAGAAAGTGTCTGGGCCGATTCCTCTAGGTGTGCCACCAGACAGGGGGTTTGAGCACATCATTGAGCTAGAAGTAGGGGCTAATCTTATTATCACCACACCCTATAGGCATCCTAAGAAGTATAAATATGAGATAGAGAAGGCCATCAAGGAGCTTCTAGACATGGGACACATCAGACCGAGTTCAATCCCATACCCCATACCCAGGATTTATGCCATACCCAGGATTTATGAGTTGCTGGATGAGCTGCATGGAGCTATATATTTCACAAAAATTGATCTTTGCTCGGGATACCATCAAATCAAGATGAGGGAGGAGGACATCTCAAAAACAACCTTTAGGTGTCACTACGGCCATTATGAGTTTTTGGTGATGCCCTTTGGGTTAACCAATGCCCCAGCCACATTTCAGTCTTGCATGAACCATGTGTTCAACAAACAGCTGAGGAAACACTTTTTGGTATTCTTTGATGACTTTCTCATTTATAGTAAGACCTGGGAAGAACACCTTCGACATGTGGACCAAATATTGTCAATCATGGAAGAACAGTCACTATATGCCAAGGAATCCAAGTGTGAGTTTGGAATGACAGAAGTGATTTACTTGGGACACATCATAGGGGAAAAGTGGGTACAGGTACACTAGGAGAAAATAACAGCCATTAGGGAATGGCCTACTCCGAGAACACTCACAGAACTGAGGGGATTCCTGGGTGTATGCACATACTATAGGAAATTTGTCAAAGGGTTTTCTCAACTGTGTGCACCCTTGACTGACCTGACCAAAAAGGGGTCCTTCAAATGGAATGATGAGGCCCAAGTCACGATGGAGAAAATGAAAGAGGTCATGAGCACATGCCCAGTTCTAGCTCTTCCCAATTTCGGCATACCCTTCACTTTGGAGGGTGATGCCTCGGGGGAAGGTATAGGGGCCATGTTGATGCAGAACAAGCACCCCCTTGCCTATGAAAGCCAGAAACTCAGGGGTATTAAACTACTTTACAACATTTACGACAAAGAAGTGATGGCTATCATGCATGCACTAGCCAAATTCAGGAAATATTTGGTAGGTGCAAGGTTTGTGGTCAAATCAGACCATAACAGTCTTAAATATCTATTGGAGAAGAAGGATTTGAATGAAAGAAAACAAAAATGGGTAAGCAAAATACAAGCCTACGACTTTGACATTGAATTCATCAAAGGGAACAACAACGTAGTGGCCGATGCATTATCCAAAAGGCCATCCATTTTTTCCATGTCCGGAGTGTTAGTCGACTGGAAGGAACACTTGATAGTGGAATATGCAAAGGATCAGTTCGCTTGTCAACTATTGGATGGGAAAATACAGGATGACAACTTTAGGGTCATAAATCACCTCATCTATTACAAAGGCCGGATCTTTTTAGTTCCTAGATCAACTCTCAAATCTAAGATCCTGCATGCATGTCATAACTCACCAGTAGTAGGGCATCAGGGCATTAGTAAGACGTACAGGCAGGTGAGAGAGAGGTTTGCATGGAAAGGCCTCAAGGAAGATGTGATGAAGCATGTCAAAGAATGCACTACATGCCAAGAAAACAAGGATGAGCACACGCACCCTGTAGGATTGTTGCATCCCCTACCTATTCCAGAGCACAAGTGGGAAAGTATCTCCATGGATTTCATCATAGGGTTTCCCAAAGAACAGGGGAAAGATTTCATTTTTCATGGTGGTAGATAGGTTGACGAAGTTTGCACACTTTTTTCACATAGCCACAGACTTCAGTGCAACACAGGTGGCCGAATTATTTTTCAGAGAGGTGTTTAGACTACACGGCCTACCCAAAACGATCATTAGTGACAGAGACAGTAGATTCATGAGTACGTTTTGGCAAGAGTTGTTCAGATTAGTGGGTATGACATTGACTCCTAGTACTAGCTATCACCCTTAAATGGATGGTCATACTTATATAGTCAACAATTGGGTGGAAGGTTACCTCAGAAACTATGTAGCAAGACAATAGAAAGCATGGGTCAGATGGTTACATTTGGGAGAATATTGCTACAACACCACCCAACATATGTCCATTGGCATGTCACCCGTCATAGCTTTATATAGATATGATCCTTTATCATTTGTGGAGATTTCATTTGGTGACAACAGGGCTCCGATGATACAGGATTGGATACAATAGAGCCAAGACATTCTCAGGGAATTGAAGGATCATTTATAGAGGGCACAAAACTAGCAAAAGGTCCAAGCAGACAAGCATAGAGTTGATCGTATCTTTGAGGTTGGAGATTTAGTCTATTTGAGGTTGCAACCATATAGGCAGGCCTCCATTAAAAGAAGCTGAGCAGGGAAACTGCAGCCATGTTTCTTTGGACCTTATAGAGACATCAAGAGGATAGGGGCAGTAGCTTATGAGCTAGAGCTTCCACAGGGTAGCAAAATTCACAACGTCTTCCATGTCTCGTGCCTTAAGAAAGCCCTCGGTCAACACATCAGGCCTATTGAGGCATTACCTCCTATGGATGAGGAGGTACAACTTTTTTTGATTCCAAAGGAGGTCTTAGAAATTAGAGAAAAGAGGCTCTAAAACCAAAGCATCAAGGAGTATCTGATCAGGTGGAAGGATTTACCCATTGAGGATGCCACTTGGGAGCAGGAGCACATGGTTAGAGAAGCAGGTTTGGAATTGGTTGAGGACAAGCAATTTCAAGTAGGGGAGACTGTAATGTCCCCCACCTCTTAGAGAGTTGATGAGGAGACTTAGTGGCCTGGGCACCCTGTTGTTGGGAAAAATACCCTATGGACTAGCAAACTAGGGTCAGACTTGCATGCAGATTTTGACCGTAAAGAAATTACTTTTTAACATAAAACCCAAAACTCAAACCCCTCTTTCAAAATACATGCATGTAAATGAACTACTAACCTTGTTACTAATGTTTTGTGTAGATCCTCCATTGCGCTTTTGACCGCTTGCTTGCGCTGCTCCTTCCAAATATAACCTGCAATCAAGAAAAACAACTATGCATGCATGCTACTTTTCTACTTAAGGGTTAGAGATTAAGAATAAATTAAACAAACCATAGATAACTCATGCATTGGGATGGGAAAAGTATTCTTTTATTATTTGAAAAAAATGAATCAACTTACAATCAAAGTCGAGACCGGCCACCGCTCCTTGATCTTGATCCTGGGATCCTCCTCTTCTATCCTCCAACTGCTTTGTGTTAATTCTCCTTTGGCTTGAGGAAAGGCTAAAGGGTTGGGACAATGGATTTAGCAAATGGGCAGAGTTTCTTCGCTATATTTTTCCTCTTCCAAATGGTACCCCTACCCCTTCTTTTATAGGCTAGAAGGAGCTAGGATTTTGGACGAACTCTCGGCCATGCATGGCCAGGAGTTTCAGTTAACTGACCCATAGCTTTTTTTTTCGTCAGCAACTTTCCTCTTTTTGTGCTTTGTTAGGTACACGCGGGTTGTAGTGGGCCTGCTAGTGTGCACACACGTGCAGTAATGGGTTAGGGCGCGTGGCCCTTGACTCAAGAGGATTTTCAAAGAGGTTGTTCAGCAGATGTTTTGGCAATGAAGGGATATGAATTGGCCTAATTCCAAGTAAGCATGAGTGGTGCAATTTAGGGTTATAATAGATTCCCCCTAATGTGTGAGGTTAGAAGAGCATCTGATGGTCGAAATACATTACCAATCTTTACTGATGTGCTGAAATGAGTGAGCCCAAGGATCAAGAACCAGAAGGTGCCGTCTGCAAAATAAAAAATGTCTCACCAAGGAAGGCATACCCATGCTCAGGATAAAATAGAACCATGGCTACCAATCAAATGCACTGTAGATCCATGTCAAATAACTATAAAGAGTAGCCATGAATAATACACAGCGGAGCTACATCTCGAAATTAGAAAGATATATAGATAGAGTATCCATCTTCCAGAAGCTGATTCGGCCTGATGGCTGTACTTCAGAGCTTGAGTAGCAACTTGAAAATCTTCTAAAACTCGGGTAGGAGTGTAATATGAGTGTACGACTGCACTACCCAGAGGTCTTCGAGGGCTCGTCGGTTATGGACTTGATAAGCTTGATGATCGGACTGAAGGCTTCAATGATTTCGAGAAAGGACTTGATTGGACATTCAGGATGGTCGGGTATGCGGACAAGAGACATATTGCAGAGGGGCCGACTCAGGCTTAGTGACAAACTTCCCTTGGACAACAACACGACAAGTGATAGGACTCAGGCAGCATATATGTTAATCATAAGTATACGAAGCAGGAGGCAATGCAAACTCTCCATATGTTTGGAAGAGTAACCAAATGGTGGAGGACACAAATCTATATAGCGAGAAAAGCTTCCTAAGGTCGTACTACATCCCATAGTCTAATAATAAAACAGACATATGTGCTTTATCCAAGGGAGACTCATTATGCTGCCAATAAAGAAAATACTTTTCCCATCCTCTTTTTGGGGTATATTTTACTTTTTTTGTTCTTTGTGATGATTTTTGAAAAAGAATAAAGGCAAATTACGTTACAATGGAGGAACGAGTATTGCAAACATACAAGCTCAAGGCACAAGGACAAGACTGATGTTCTGGTAAAATGATACTCGGGAAAAATCCTCTGGCGTCCAAAGGTGTTAAGACACAGAAGCAAATTGTCACAAGGATGATGGATAAGGTATGCAAATGTGGTTGATAGAACACACAATGGTAACGTCCTTCGATGTAAGTTTAATGAGCCCAGAGAAGGTAAGCTCGGTGGTTTTTCATATTTAGAGAGACAGAAAAAGCCTAAAAGGAGACTCCAATGGGGAACCTTTTTCGACAATAGTCTAGTCGGTTCGAAAGAGGGATAAACTAGCACTGATTAGACGTCAATTCAAAACCATTTTAACGAGTGAGACAAAGAAAAGATCACTCAACCATTTTTTCATTGTTAAGGAGTCTGAAAAAAGCTTAACTATGGACTCCGTCAGGAATATTCTTCTGGACCAATTTAACGAGTGTGAAAGAATAAGGTCACTCGACAATCTTTTCAATTTTAGGGAGTCTGAAAAGAGCTTAACTATGGACTCCGTGGGGGTTTCTTTTTCGTAAATTTAGTCCCTCGGGCTCGAAAAAGGAATAAAATTATACCTGAGAATACTCTTCTAAAGAATGGGAATTCGATAGAGTATACCTTTTTTCATACAGTTGACTGTCCAGACCGAAAAAAGGGTAAACTACCGCCGGAAAGACATGACTTCAAATTTCAGTTTAACGAGCGTGAAAGTTCACAAGATTGCTTGACAATCTTTTCATTTTTAGAGGGTCTGAAAAGGGATTAAAAGGAGACTTGTTATTTTTTTGGAGTCCTGAGGGTAAGACAAAGAGTGAAAAAGACTCATGCAAATGAGGCTCAAACTCATATTCAGGAAAGACTATACGAACTCCCGAGCCTACAGCGTTTTGAGAAACGAGATGGACACCATAATGCAACCAGGACCTACCTAGGGCATCCATGTTTTGGTAATCTCTACCACCAAGTCGCGACACTTCTAGAGTAGATATGACGGTTCCATGTCACAACCTGAAGGGATAGATCCTATAATATAAGAAAAAGGCAATGAGATGCAAAAGTTGGGGTGATATCCTACCCTATATGCTCAAGTTGATTTTTTTTTTAAATATATTTTTTTTATGGACCGTCAATATTTTTTCGAAACTCAAAAAAAAAAAAATTTGTTCCAATACCTGATCAAATCCCTCCCATATAACTCCTGGATCACTCTAAATGGTTTTTGGTATAAAGAAACTGATAAGGGGGGCAAAAAAAGTGACAAAAAGAGGCCAAAAGGTCTATAAATAGAAGCTGGCAGCTCATTATCACCATTTCTGATTTGGAAATTGACTTTGGAGCCAAAAGACCCCCTTTGCCAAAGATCATGATTCTGGGAGCTACAGTGGATGAAACAGACTTCTGCTTGGACCAAGTAAGTACAAACTCCCTTATCTAGATATTCAATACTTCAATTTAATAATTTAAGTTATTTTTTGGGTGGGCATCGACCTCAAAAAGGTCATCCCTAGGTACACGTGGGCTGTCCAGAGACAGCTCACGTGCAGAGCAAAGCCTGCAGGTGTGTACACACGATTGTCACCTTGAAAAAATGCGTGTACCCCCCCTATTGATGGAAAATCCAATGAAAAGAAGTATTGAACCTCCTTTACCTTGTTGTGTTGGCAGGATGTATGTCCAGTGGAGGGAAAGGGAGCATGAGGCAATCAGTGAGTTGGTTTTTGCAGATCCGAATGTTGTGACCGTGCTGATGTAGTGCGGTTTGCTCAAATTATTTTTATGTCTGTTTATGTGCGCGCAACCAAGGCTAATAAATGCCTTGATTGATTACTGGCACCCTAATGCAGAGGGGTTCATGCTAGATGGGCAATCCTTGGTGCCCACCACCGAGGATATTTACTTTCTGACCGGCCTCTCAAGGAGAGGGGAACCAGTCAATTTCCAGACTTTTCCTGCAGGGCCGAGCAAGATCTCGGAGTTGGTAGCTGAGTACTGTGAGGCTGGGACCAATCGTAGAGGTTCCCAGGTACCTATTAGAAATATTACCAACTTGGCACTACAGACTATCTTGTTGCTTATTGGGTGGATTACCAGCTCAGCAGTCGTGCATCAGGCTTCACGCGCACAAATGAACTGTGTTATCCAGTGCATGAGTGCACAAATTTTTGATTGGAGTACCACGCTGCTAGAGTGTATGAAGAGGAAATTGACAGAGTGTCAACAACGGACACAGAGGAACTTCGGGTTCGTGACTATCTTGTGTTCGTTCTTTTTCGATAGAGTTTCGTGCTTTAGTCCTTGGGTTGTAGTATGAGGACATCTAGCCTCTTTCCCCACAGTGTGCAGATGGGCAGTGTTACTTCTGCGACAGGGTGGTGGAAGGACCGTTGAGGCCTTCGAAAACGATTTTTTTGCATGGTTGTCACAACAGATCCCTGCTATCGAGGACTACCCATATGCGGGGATAGACTTCTATAGAGATCCAGAGATACCCGTGCCTCCTGGGGAGGAGCGAGGGGAGATGGGTAAGTCTCCACCTTTATAGGTTTTTTTTTGTTATTTGCATATGTAATTTTTATGTCTTTTTGTTATATATATCAATTTTTGTATGCCAGAGTATTTGATGGGTGAACATTTATTTCATGCATATGTGGGACCCGTGCGACCTGCCGACTATGCACGGAACAAGTGTCGCCCATGGACAGAAGTTGTGGCTGTCGCCGCTGGGGAAGCAGCAGTAGCAGGGAACCTCCCAACATGGGAGGCCGAGAGGGTCCTTAGGCGAATTGAGCAGAACTTTACTACGCTCACTCGCACAGTCTCGATGGCAGAGATAGAGGACCTGCCACCATCCATGCAGCCTCATGTTGTGGGGGCACCTCGGACATGGGTCCATTTGTTTAGGTGTTTAGTCCATGCAGTAGATGATTATAACAGGGCCCATAGTCCCTGAATAGACTTTAGACTTTTTATGTGCCACGAGCACCTTGTTGTATATATATTTTTGAGGGCATAAGCCCAATGACTCGTTATTGTTCCCAGTTTTGAGGCGCTTGTGTCCATCTATGTACTCTAAGGATTTTATGATGTTTATATATGGTTTTTTTTATCTTTTTATGTCTTATGGATTATGTGTGCAAAAATGTATTTACATGTTTATGTCCATGATCTTTTATATGTGGGCAAGATGCCAATCTAAAATTTGATTAGCTGGAGTATCTGTGACTTGGTTTAATCTCCTAGGAACATGAAAATATGTAATATAATCAAAGTTGCGTTCTAAGAGATGTACCCTAAGGAATCATCGGTGTAAAGTTGGATCATGAACCCGATATATTCTGTTTAGCTACGACACAACTAGTTGAGTGTCTAGATAGATCCGGAGATGAGAGATACCCAAAGACAATGCATCACGAAGCAACTCAATAACTACACTATACTCGGAAATATTATTTGTGGTGTCACCTAAGCATATACCTCCGAAAGATAACAACTGACCCTGTGGTGTAAAGATTACCCAAGCCGCGGAGGCAAGCCTCCACGTGTGTCGACTAGCACCGTCCGCATACCCAATGAACACCTTAGACTCACTTGACATCTGCCATATTGATGAGATATAACATCAATGACACGTCCATAACACTTTTTAAAAGAAATGTAAAAAAGAAATAGTACAAAGACTATACATATGTTATAAAAAATTACCTATAGTGACCTTTCTATGAGTAATACTTCTTGAGGTAGAGCCCATTTCTAGGCTCTGCCAAAGCATTCCCTTCAAAATCAACCAAATGATAAGCACCCTTCTTTAAAACCTCTTTGACAATGAAGGGTCTGAACCACATGGGTTTAAACTTTCCTGCCCCCAGGGGGTCCTTGTCTTGGTCATAGACTAGGACAAGGTCGCCCTTAGAAAAAATCTGAGGATGAACGAACCTATCATACTGACACTTGACCTTATGTTTATGAGCCTCGTTGGCTAGGGCCGCATCGCGAAACTACTCATAAAGATGCTCAAGGTGTACTAATCATTCTTCAAGTGGAGAAGTGTCTGGAAATAACTGTACTGTCAATTTCAGAGATGGGATTTGACATTCGATGGGAAAGACTGCCTCTAGCTCGTAAACAAGTTGAAAAGGTGAGAAACTGGTTGTAGTCTTAACTAATGTTCGGTACGCCCATCATGCCGAGTATAACATCAAATGCCAATTTGACTTGGCTGAGTTGATAGTTCGCTGTAGAATCGTCTTAAGATTTTTGTTTACAGCTTCCACCTGCCCATTGGCTTCGGAGTAGTAAGGTGAGGAATGCTCTTGCCGTAACCCAAGCTTTGATGTTAATTCAGACATCATTTGGTTCTGAAAGTGACTGCTATGGTCAGTGACAATCTCTCTCGGGACACCAAACCGTGCTATAATTTGGTTGAATAAGAAGAGAGCTGCAGTCTCTCCATCATCTTTAAACGTTGGCATAGCTTCGATCCACTTAGTGAAGTAGTCGACAACTACAATGATATAGCGGTGCCTCCTTGCTGACAGGGGGTTGCATGTAGTGTAATCAATCCCCCACTTAGTGAAGGGACCAACTGTGATGATAGGAAACATGGGAGATGGATGTGCCCTCATCTTTCGAGAGAAGATTTGGCACAGATGGCACTTCTTGACCGACTCGATACAATCTTTGATAAGTGTGGGCCAGAAGTAACCTGCTCGTAAAATATTTTGGGTTGTTGCCAACCTAGATAAATGACCGCCATAAGCTCCAGTATGACAATCGTTGAGCACTATGATGGCATCCTCACGAGTGAGACATCGATGCAAGATGTAGTCTACACCTCTCCGATACAACGTATCATCGAGTGTGAGATAATTCTTAGCCTGATGACGTATCCGCTGACTCTCGTCATGAGAAACAGAGGTGGGGCACTTCAAAGTCTGGAGATAGATCAGTATATCTCTGTACCAGGGGTCTGAAGATTCAATCAAAAACATATCCCCCCGGATAGGCGATTCCTCAGGCACAACGTCACCTGACTCAACCAGAAGCTCCGAAATAAGTTCTGCGAAGACCAATGACTTCTTGGACTTTGTTGAAATGAACTCTAAGTCAAATTCTTGGAGGATAACCATCCATCTACTGGTTTTTCCACCTATAACTCGTCGTGTCAACATGTACTGGAATGGATTCACAACAGCAATGACGGTGGTCTTTCGAAATAGAACATAGTGAAGGAACCGTTGAACAGCATGAATTGATGCCAATGCAAGTTTTTTGAGATGGGAATAATTAAGTTTCGGTCCTACGAGGCCTCGACTCAGGTAATAGATCACGTATTCTGAAAATGAATCATCTTCCTGAACTAAAACCATGCATATAGTTGACTCTGGGACATCCAGATATAAGAAGAAATCTTTGTTATAATTAGGTGGTCGTAGCAGAGGTGCGGTTGTGAGAGCGTGTTTTAATGCATCGAAAGAGTGTTGAGTGGCTTCGTCCCAGAAAAAGGGAACATCCTTCTTCAGTAAACGCATAAAGCCCTTGGTGATTTCGGCATAGTTGGTGATGAAACGTTGTAAGAATTTCGCCTTGCCTTGAAGACTTTGAGGTTGTAAGATTGTGCATGGGGAGGGAAACTGTATTATTGCCTCCACCTTAAGAGGATCGACCATGATCCCCGTTTTTGATATGATGAAACCTAACAAACGTCTGGACGTTACGTAGAAGCTACACTTGTTGGGATTCAAGCAAATCCTAAAGTAGCGACAACGTTCGAAGATTAGTCTGAGGTGCGTAGGATGATCCTTCCACTTGTGAGACTGTGATGCTAAATCATCTATATAGGCCTCGAATATATGTTTGAGGTCATGAAACGCAAAAGACATGGCCCACTGGAATGTGGCTCCAGCATTTTTAAGGCCAAAAGGCATCTTATGATAGGTGAATGTACCCCATGGACAAATGAATGTTGTTTTGTGTTGGTCTTTAGGTTTGATTTGGATTTGATTATATCCTGAAAAACCATCCATGAACGAAAAGGCTTCACAACTGGCACATTCATCAATGATCTGGTCGATGAATGGTGTTGGAAAATTATCTTTTGGACATGCCTTGTTCAAATCACGAAAATCGGTACATACACGAATCGTGCCTTGTTTTTTATTGACCGGCACGGGGTTTGACACCCATTGAGTCAAATGAATAGGATAAATGAAACCTACCTTGAGCAATTTCTCAACCTCAATCTTGATGGCTGCTGCTTTCTTATGATTGACTGGATGAAGTTTCTGTCGAACAGGCTTGGCATCAGGATACGTTGTGATTTCATGTTCAACTATTTTTGGATCGATACCTGGTATTTCCTCGTAAGGCCAGGCAAAAACGTCGTGGAATTGTTTGAAAAGATCCATATAAATTTGAATCTCTTTGGGGGAGCAATCCACCCTGACGAAGACATTCTCCATGATGCCAGGGTTTCGGGAGATGTTGATAGGTATAGTTTCAACGATAGTCGCCATATTTCCCTCAGCATAAATTTCCCGTGTAGCTAAGAGATTAATAGGACATGGCTGATCTCCCATCATGGTGATAATGAATTCTCCTGCCTCGATTCGGCTTAACTATGGGAGGAAATATGATCTGTGATGAAGATATTCCCAAGGTTTGTCCGGACTAGTCATTGCTTCAATTACTGCTTTCTCAGAAGGAAAGACTAAGTATAACGAATCGGTGTTGGCGAGAGAACCCTGAGCCCAGATAGGCTCTAGAAGTGGATCTAAATATTGTGCGGGAGTTGGATCAGAGTTAGCTGAAGCTTGCTGGACTAAAGAGTACGCTACTTCAGTGGCCGACAAAGGCATGGACATGTCGGGGTGCCCTGTCTCATCCATCGTGGCTGATGGGGAAGGAAGAATCCAAGGGTCCTCAAAGTAAGTCATACGGAACGACGAAACTTGAAAAATCTCAACCTTGTGTTGGCTAGATATAAACTTGACATCGTCATGAGGAGGTGGGAAATCGAAGGTACCCATCAAGGATGGGCACAAACCAACTCCTACGTTAATGACACCAGGTTGAGGATTATCAATAATGGGAATCGTGGATGCCCCCAAAGATGGGTCAGGTCTAGAGAAGGAAAATTGATCGATGGTCACTATCCGACCCTCGTGTGGAAACAAAAAGACTCAGAAAACTGTTGCAAACACGACTTGCATAGCATAAGTCCAACTCCGTCCTAACAAGAGATTATAGTCGAGGGGAGCATCAACTACCTCTACTTCGACACACACAATATTCCCTCCTAACTGCACAGGGAAAGAAGGAATGATGCCATGTGGTCGGAAAGAATGACCGTCTAAAGCAGCGAGGAGAGTAGGTGATGGAGACAAAGCGGGCTGGCCAATGGCCTTCCAACATGCTAACGACATAACGCATGTCAAGGCGCCCTCGTCGACCATTGTGTAGAAGATATTGCATGTAGAAGTTTTTGTGGGATGAGCCACTACTATCTGAAAAACTACGTGGTAAGGCAGACGAGGTTTTAAGTCAGTTGTATCTAACATGATGGTACCCGGGTTACAAGTCTCAGTAGAGCCTAAAGCAGTTAACAAGGATTTCCTCTGAGTAGGGCAGCTTTGGAGGACCTCCAAAGTAAACATCGCACAAGGGGTTTGTGATAAATCCTCCACCACAGAGTAATTTTGGGTGGCCCTTGCATTTGGGTTGTGAGAAGCTTTCTTAAATGCACCCTTTGGAATGCATGTCATTGTTTCTCCAAACGTCTTCTCGATCTGTAGAGGAAGAGATGGGAGTTCATCTTCTTTACCCTTCTCAGAGGTGCTTGGTTTACTATAGTCATGTGCTCTAGTCATTATGAAAGCATCACCCCTAACCATATATACGTTCGCAGATGAGGGATTGTTTGGAGGAGGGAAGGTTTCTTGGCTGCCCCCTTCGGCACTTGTAGAGGCTTGAGTTAAATTTTTTCCATGTTGAAAGGAATTAGTCAACACTGCTTGTTGTTGCTGTGTGACAAACTTTTGGGCCTCTACAAGTCGAGGACAAATATGGGTTGGGTGGTCTTCCACACACAAGTTGCACGGATACCTCGCCTTCCATTTTTTTGTGGTGCCCTGGCCAGCATTATCAGTGGGTTTTTTCTCCCCCTTACCCTTCTTTCGTTGTTTTTTCTTCCCTTCAGGCTGCTGGGTGGCCTTTGGGTTAGTCGACTGCACGGAGTGTACTTCCGACGTTTGGGTAGGAGGAGCAGCCAAAGCAGTAGTCTGGCTGGCCGCTGAGTGTTGGATAGATAACTATTGCAATTTCTTTGTCAATTGCTCAGCAGGCTTGGTTTGTACTAAACCAAAAATACCATTGGCATGTGGTCCAACTCTCTATCTAGTTTTATCCAATATCGATCGTGGTGCATCTGGCAGGATGTTGTATAATAAACCAGACTGAGAATAGATGAGCTCAAACTGTTGAGCCCTCATGATGGAATATTCTTCGGAGCAAACTCCCGAAGTCGCGATGTCTTTGGATAATTGTGGGAATAGAGACTTAAGGAACCACTCAAGTAGGAATGCTGGTGGGACTGGTACTTTGATTAGACTCTTCCAGCGTCTCCACTCTCGAATATGATCATAGATATGGTCCCCTGTTGTCTATTCGAAATTGGCAAGCAGCTCTCTACCAACGTTGTATCTCACAGGTAACTGGAAACGGTTAAAGAAGGCCATCACCAGTTCGCCAAAAGAAGAGTATCTTGAGTGATCGAGCTTGATGTACCATTTCGTGGCACTCCCAATAAGAGTGTGTTGAAACAATTGAAACTATATGGAGTCATCTTTCAATGAGTTAGATGAACACCAAAGATGGAAGGTAGTCACGTGATCACCTGGATCTTCATTAGTCTTAGCCTCAAACTTTGGAATGTCCAAAGGCAACTTTGTTGGCATAAGAGGCCAACGTGGATCATGACAAATAGGATCATTTAACAACCTTGTCAAATCTAGCAAGTGTAACATCGCCAAGAATGGTAGTTTAGGTTGCTGCTGATAGCCTGGGAAAAAGGGTCTTGGAGTTTGAATGGTACTAGGTTGCCATGAAAAGTTTGGCTGCTGGCCCAGATTCTGGTAGAAACCATGGCCCTGACCAACGTAAGGATTTTGCATCTGTGGAGACATCATTGGCTGATTTCCCATAAAGGACATAGGATGTTGGGCATTCATCGTGTTTGAAGGACTTTGGGAAGGATTACCCCATGCCGGTCCTGATGAGAGAGGCATAGTAGTCTATCCAGGGTTCCATTGACTGTGGAAAGAATTACCCTAGAATGACATTCTAGAGGAGGGAACAGATCCTTGTATTGAGTTCCAAGGTCCTACTATATGTGCCCCCGGCACAGGAATAGTACCCTGCGTCAGAGTAGACTGTCCAAAAATGGGAGTGCCCCCAGACGGGAAAGCGGTGGATGCGAAAGTGTTGTTACCAAACGTCCTATTCCAAACAAACGGTGACGAACCTACTAGCATAGTGTGTGCAGGTGTTCCTTGACTCCCGTCTCCACATAAACTAGTGTGTGCAAGCTGCCCGGCGGATTGCTGATGCAGACCACCAAGTGAAGGGGACGAAGGAGAGATATGACCTCCAGCGTAAGGAAAAGCATTAAAAGGGATAGAAGTGCCCCCAAGTTGACCTTGCAGAGGAGCATTAGAGCTCCCTTACCCCAGACCCAAAGTCTGTAAAGTGGAGTGAGTGAGTGCAAGACTTGTGCTCGAACTAGGCATACCGTATCAGAACGGAGGGCCTGTCGCACTAGGTGTGAAGGGAGTTGTTGTCGTCGCAATAGATGGGATTGGTCCACTATGCGACGTAGTTGCGACTGATACCATGGTGGCTTGGACTGCCGACGAAAAGTTAGGAGATGCTTCTCTTGTGGTAGAAACTGTGGTGGGAATTGAAGAATTCCCAGAGGAAGTAACAACGTTTGTTTCCATAGCTGTGTGAGGCACTGACAGGCGTTCGTAAAATTGGATTGGTACAATAACCGATGGCCAGGTATCAATGGTTGGGGTTTCAACCGAGCCAATATTGGTGGTTGATTCCTCCAGGAGTTGTTCGGGCACAATGGTTTGAAACCCGGTTGCTTCGAAAGACCCTTGTTGGTCTAGCTTCCGCTTCAATGGTGGCGGGGGTGGCTCCTGTATAACTGGCGGCAGGCCCAGAAGCCTTCGTGACCGGTGGAGCTTGGGATCCTCCACTATGTGAGAATATACAAGACATGCTAAGGTATTCTACACGTTCAAACAGTAACACACACTAAAAAATAAGCCCCTAAGAGATATGACAAGCAAACTCTAAACTAGTTGGAAGAACAGTTACAACAACCAACACTAGAGCAACTTACCGGTGCAAGTGAAAATCGAACACGAAAGCACCATCCAAGTGTACTTTGCAAATCATGGCCCAATGTCTGTCCTAGGTACCATGGTATACCCCTGCAGTCACCTGTGTATGTCCCTAACAAGATTGGCAACTAGGTTGCCAGCACGCGAACAATCACCAGGCGGGTATAGTCAAAAGTCGGGTAGACCACAATGAGCAGGTTGTCAAGCCCGAAACCTGTCAAGGGTATCGAGAGAAAATGGTCTAGAAGACAACTGAGGACCTCGAACGGATTCGAGACCCACGAAGCCCTGTGGAAAATGCAAACGATGGAATCACGAAACAAGCCCTCGATATGTGTTCTCCACTACACTTGGTCCGACTTTGGAGGGGTTATCTTTTCTACCTTTCCGCATGCGACCTCGTGTTTATCCCTTGTGTTAGAGGGGGGTCTCAGATAATTTCCACGAAAATGGACTTCTACACTCCCTATCACAGACTCCAATGTTTGGTTTTGAGTGGCCTTGGAGAGTTTCCTCTCCAACCTAATCCAAGGCCCTAGTCATGAACTAGTTTGTGAACCCTACAAACAAAAAGTCTAATAGATTTTAAATTAGCGTTGCTTTTATGGGTTTTCTTACATCATGGGGTACGAAGGTGAAACTGATGATGTGTAAAGACTAAAGAAAAATAAATGAAAAAATCTGGAAACAAAAGACTTTTACTAAATGAAAAAATCAACAACTTTTCACAAAGAAAGATTTTTTTTTTCTTTTCAATTATTCTAAGATTTTATGCAGCAAACATAAAGGAATTTCGCTCGACTACGAGCTACTTATTCTCTAAATGCACTGCAAAAAACTTATGAACAAAAAGACTTCTCCCTAGCTATTGATGTAGAAACACAATCTTCCAACAAAGAAGAAAATGAAAAGATTTTTTTTTCTCTTTTTTTTTATTTAAGTGCAAATAAAGCAACAAAGGGAAAATACCGACAAGCACAGAACCAAGAAAAACAAATTCTGGCTTAAAGCGCAGATAAAAAAGAATCAGAGAAAAGATACACAATGGCAATCAAGAAAGCAAAGACTCCTACGCTTGTCTAAAAACCATAAAACATTTATTTTTTATTTTTTATCTTTTCTATCAATTTTTAACTAAGAAAAAGCAGGCTAAGGGTAAGAGGACCTAACCTACTGACTGTTCAACCCCTAGACTCAAACACTTGAGAGGAATACTTCTCATCAAAGGAGGGGATGAATACCCCACCCTGATTAAAAAGTAGCCTGTCAGGCATGCTACTGTCACTAAAACAGCACGTGTGCAAAGGCGTGCTGAGCTGAAACAGGTAACGTGTACATGCAATCTGACCTTGTACAAGCTGCATGTATGTATAAATTCTAAGACAAAAAATAAACACAGGCAACCCAGACCAGGAAGAGGCCTCTGGTATTGATAACCAGGGTCTCTTGAAGGCTTGGATGCTTCTTCTAATAGAAAAGAAAAATAATTGCAAGGAATAACAAAACACAAAAAGACAAGCTGAGATAGGACTGTGAACCAGCAAGACTCAGACAGGATCCAGAAACCCCCCTGAGAATGTATAATTCTGACAGGGAAGAGGAGGACTGCCTCTCAAGTTCTCTGAACTCCTACACGCTACTAAAACCTCTACAGCTATCATTCACATGCAGGCTATAAGAGGTTAGGGCACAGATACATGCGTGCAAGCCTTCTGCAGGCCACATGTACCTCTGTGTGTCCCGACAATTACCGTCAAGCAACAGTCAAGGAAAACTGGTATAAAGAACCAGGCTCCCTGTTATCTCAGGCCTTACAAAAAAAGATAGGCAAAGAAACAGAAACTCTAATCTCTTAAACTACCCAAAAAACTCAACTAAATATGGAAACCCTAAAGAGTATCTTCCCCAGTATGGTCGCCAACTCTGTTGTTGGGAAAAATACCCTATGGACTAGAAAACTAGGGTTAGACTTGCATGCAGATTTTGACCATAAAGAAATTAATTTTTAACCTACAACCCAAAAATTAAACCCCTCTTTCACAATATATGCATGGAAAGGAACTACTAACCTTGTTACTGATGTTTGGTGTAGATCCTCTGTTGCGATTTTGACCACTTGCTTGCGCTGCTCCTTCCAAAGATAACCTGCAATCAAGACAAACAACTATGCATGCATGCTGCTTTTCTACTTAAGGGTTAGAGATTAAGCATAAATTAAATAAACCATAGATAACTCATGCATTGGGACGGGAAAAGTATTCTTTTATTATTTGAAAAAAATGAATCGACTTACAATCAAATTCGAGACCGACCACTGCTCCTTGATCCTGATCCTGGGCTCCTCCTCTTCTGTCCTCCAACTGCTTTGCGTTAATTCTCCTTTGGCTTGAGGAAAGGCTAAAGGGTTGGGACAATGGATTCAACAATTGGGCAGAGTTTCTTCGCTATATTTTTCCACTTCCAAATGGTATGCCTACCCATTCTTTTATAGGCTAGAAGGAGCTAGGGTTTTGGACGAACTCTCGGCCATGCGTGGTCGGGAGTTTCAGTTAATTGACCCATAGCTTTTTGTTCCATCGGCAACTTTCCTCTTTTTGTGCTTTGTTAGGTACACGCAGGCTGTAGTGGGCCTGCCAGCATGCACACATGTGCAGTAATGGGTTAGGGTGCGTGGCCCTTGACTCAAGAGGAATTTCAAAGAGGTTGTTCAGCAGATGTTTTGGAAATGAAGGGATATGAATTGGCCTGATGCCAGGTAAGCATGTGTGGTGCAATTTAGGGTTATAACACACCCCCACTAGGTCATAGTCTCACACCGAGGGGGGGTAAAAGTCAAGAAGTTAAAAGTTATATTTTTAAGTTGACTTAAGAAAGGAAAAGGATAAAGGAGTAAAATATAACTCAACAGAAGAATAGAAGATTAACCCTGGGAGTTAACCTAACTCAACAAAGAATTAGAAGGACAAGTATAAGTAAGAGGCTGGGGTGCACCTATTACTCATTCTGGTTTTGGATTAACATTTTCTATTGCTCTTGAGCATTCAGTTTGGGGGTTTTGTTGTACAAACCCTTGTGAAAAACTCAGTGGTGAAATATCCACTCACCTTGTTCCACAGTTTGGTCTTAGGGATGAAAGACTCCTCCACACCATTCTAGTCTCAACCCATTTCTATCTAGTGCTTCAGAAGGTAGCAGGCCGTACTATTCTTGTGTTTCTAGCAAGGGCACACCATCATCTAGAGGGAGGTTCGATCCAGCTTATCTTGAGGGCCTAGGGCCATTCCGATAGTTGGGTTTTATTTGTAGGGGCATGACCATCAGTTTGAGGGATTTTCTGGAGGGTTATCATCATTCTACATTTTTCTGCAGATTGGGACGTCTTGGAGCCATAGGGGACGTCCTGTGATTCAGTAAAACTCAGATCTAGGGAGATCTGCTTGAGATATGAGTCCGAAACTTCTCCCACGGGATTCTCATAGGTCGATATATATTCTTGGAGGGTTTCAGAGCATTTGGAGGCGTCCTTGATCAGGGATGAACCAACTAGGGTTTCAGTCATCCAGTGGGGTGCATCATTCAGGGAGAAATTCAGATCTACGGGTTTTGAGAGTGGATTTGAGAATTTGGACATCTGGGTTGTCCTTACAATTGCCCGATCTATCATTTGGCATATTTCTAGAGATGATTGGACACTTTTGGTAGAAGGGCATAATTATTGAGGGATTCAGAATTCTATCAAGACGTGGCATTTTCCATCTTGGAGGTTGAGCATTAGTATGCCTCAAATCTGCTTGATTCAGTCTTCATTGTATATCCAGCCTTTGGAGGCTTATTTTGTATTGTCAAGAGCATTTTGTAGCAGCTCATATCTATTGCTTGTACGACCATCTGAGGTTTATGCTAGATCGGCCATCTATTGTATTGATCTTACATTGATCATAATAAAAAGGTCAGATCTTTGCTTGTGCTTCTACATCTTGAATATATTGTGATATCCATGTGTTAATGACTCTTGTATAAATTAGTAGTAGTTAGTGATTCCAAGAAAGAATTTGGCTTGGGATCATTACATTCATCCCCTACATATTCTTGAACAAAAATGGGAAGTAATTTCAATGGATTTCATTGAAGGGATACCCATGTCTGAGGGGAAGGATATAATTTTTGTGGTGGTTGACATATTAACCAAATATGCACATTTCATGGTAGTAATAAAAATCGACTTAATAAAACAAATTGCAAATGTTTTTTGCAAAAACATTTATAAGTTACATGGGTTTCCAAAGGTATCTGTCAGCGATAGTGATGAAAAATTTAAAGGAAATTTCTGGAAAGAATTTTGAAAAAATATAGGAATATCTCTTAATATGAGCTTCGCCTATCATCCACAAAAATATGGACAAACATAAATCGTAAATAAATGCTTAGAAATGTACCTACGATGCTTTGTGACATATAAGAAAAATAAATGGTCTCAATGGTCACACTTAGCCGAATGGTGGTATAAATATACATATCACACATCTGCTAAAATGACTCCTTTCCAAGCCTTATATGGTTACGAACAGCCTAAATAGAAGGAATTTTCACTAATAAATACTAAGGTCCAAGTAGTAAGAAATAAGCTAGAGGAAGAACAAAAAATCATACAAATATTAAAAGAGAACCTAGCAACAACTCATAATCGAATGAAACAACTAGCATACCTACATAGGTCAGAAAGAGAATTCGAAGAATGTGATTGGGTGTTTGTATGACTCCAACCCTACAAACAATTATCCCTTAAGCAACAAGGGAAAAACAAATTAGCCCCAAAATTCTATGGACCCTTTCAATTTTTTTTTTTTTTTAGCCAAGTAGCTTATAGATTGGATTTTGTAGACAATTATCGTGTCCACAATGTCTTCCATGTTTCATGTCTAAAAATATTATTGGACAATCTCAACCAGTGAAAACAGAAATCCCTGAATTCGATGACGAAGGAAAAATTATTTTAGAACCAGAAGGTATTCTTGCCACAAAAGAAAAGGTGTTATGTTCCAGAACCATAAAGGAATATCTTATCAAATGGAAAAACCTTCCAGAAGAATATTCATCATGGGATTCTGAACAATTCCTATGACAATACCCATCCCTACCATTTCTTCGAGGACGAAGAAAAATATTAAGAGGGTGGCAATGTTACAAACATAAAAATGATATTAATAAATATAATAAATTGTAATAATAATTGATATCATTTAAATAAATCAAGAGGCATGTACCTCTTCATCAAGAGGAACGTACCTCCTCACCTCGTGACCAGTCAATTCTATATAGCAACCATCACAAGGGTAGTTTAATCATCGTTCTTATCATCTTTCTTATATTCAATCAAATATTAATACTCAGAAATATTCATTTCTCAGTGAATAATATTTTTTATGTTACACTCTATTTAGGGGATACTGGCCATGTCTTCCTTTCCTTCCATGAGTTTACCTACTATTCCTACCCCTATCTCATCAATGTCGTAGCCCACATATGGATCTTCTTCTATTGGGATCCAAACTTGGGTTTCATCATGGGAGGTGGAATTCACTCTACCTCTACCATTCCTACAAGTAGCCCATTAATGTCAAGTGTTGGTTTTCCTTTCGGTTGGGATATACTAAACGAGTCTAGGGTTGATCCTAGTTACTATGGGGGAAACAATGTTTCGAGGGGATTCGGTTAAATTTTTATATACATACTTTTTAGGTTGTAATGACCCCTCTTCGTTACAACTACAAGCGAAGAATTTTTTTTGTTTTTGGTGGGAATGCAATGACAACAACAGTTAAACCACCCAAATGGATGATGAACACCACACACGCAGATCAGGCAACAAAAAACAATGACTCAACACCCTAGCACATCGGGAAACTGAGCGAATGGTTGAAAATAAGAGATAGATAGAAACAACTACCCACTCGACATGACCATGACAATGCCTACCAGCTAAGGGACAATATACACAACATCGACACAATGGCTTTGCCGAATAGTAACTAAAACCTCTATGGTGTGCAAACCAAAGAATGAAGGCGTTACAACCTAAGAATCAACAACAACTACAATAAACAATGCCCACAAATGAAGTCACAGACTCTGGCCAAGTCATCATTCACCTGTATCGATTGGGGTGCACAATGATCCCCTCATCTGGAATCATGTCGTCGCTAGGTGATGAGTGTGACAACAACCGAGGTACAACAACATAACAACAACCTCAACACAAGCTAAATGCTACGTGCTAGGAGATCAAAGGACTATCTAAGCACTAGATGACTAACCCTAGCACCTAATCGACAAGTCAAAAAGACAACTAAGACATTCATGCAACAAAATAATCCCCTTGCACAAAAAATCAATCCATACATTAATTAAAGGACATTGTTATCCATCGAGGAAATTATTCCTTGAGAATCCATTCTACAAAAAGTCTTATTATCTAATAATATTTTATTAACATAAAGGTGTCACTACCCTTGTCCTTTACTAACATGTAACTCCTTGTAGAATAAGTTAACTCCTCCAATTGTAATGACCCCAATCGTTACGACTACATGCGACGAAAAAAGTACAAATTTGTTTTTGGTAGGAAGGAAAAGAAGACAACAATTGAACCACACAACCTGACGATGAACACACATGTGCAGGTCAGTCAACAAACAACAAAGACTCAATAACTAGAACAATGAGCAACTAGGCCACACAAGCGTAAATCAACAGATAGAAATGACTACCCGCCCAACTCAACATGAAAAATCCTACAAGCTAAGGGACAACATCCACCATCCCAAAACAACGACCTTGACGACCAATATCTAGAACCTCAATGGTGCACAACCAAGCACATGAAGGTGTTACATCCCAAGAACTAACAACAACTTACAACGATCAACAACACTCACACCGGGAATCACCGACTCCGATCAAGTTATCATTCGCCGCTATCCAATATGGCGCACCATGATCCCCTCATCTAGAATCATGTCATCCCTAGGTGATAGACGCAACAATAACTCTGGTGAAACATAACCTAACTTGAATAAGGACTCAAGAAAGACTAGCAAGCTAGGAGATGAATGACTGACAAGAAGACTACACTTACACCCCAAGCAATGGGTCAACAAGATGCAGATGAAAACACTTGAAATAAAATAGAGCGAATAACTAGAGGATTTGTGTTTCCTACAAGGAAACCTGTATGGTGAAACCATGATGACCAACCATCCCTCCCAGCTCAACACAAGGCTCAAGACGCAGAGACCTCTTTAACTATGACATTTGTTGCAAAAATTTCAATATAAACAACTTCATGATTCTACATTGGATAAGGTTGTGACATTATTTGCAGCACTAAAACATACCATATCCATGATCAAAAGTAATCAAATGAAGGGAGGTAGACAAATTCCACACATTGAATTTTTATTGTCCAATCACGAGAGGGGTAAGATTAATTGGTTAAACTTTTCACCATTACATTTAGCCTAAACATACGTTAAAAATACATATCGTGATATTTTATAAAACTTCTTCAAAGTATCAATTATGCGTTTAAATGTCATGACAAAAGCATTCCAAATGATTCCATTTATAAATAGCGTTCAAATTAGAAATTGGTGTTTAAATTAGGATTAGGGTTTGACTCTGTGAATATGTCCACATAAATGATTCAATATATACTACGTCATGTTAAACAATCCTTTAACGCTCATAAATAAAAATCATCACCATTCCAGGAAACAATGTCCTGGATTCACATGGAGTATTTAGTATGTATGTTTCATAGCCAACCTATTCTTTATTTTCTTGGAAGAAATATTGTTTAAATGCTGTGAATATTTTTACAGGAAATTCTATTCCCAATTTTCATTCGGTAAGAAGTAGATAAAATTACACTAAAAGACTCACTTGTTTTCTTGTAGGTACAATGGTTGATGGTTCTCATTATCGAATACAAGGAAAAAGGAATGCAAAAGGGATGAGGAACAATTTTACATGTTGCAAGGATCTCCTGTAACATGAACTAGTGCCAGAATGTTAACCTGAAACCTCCTAAGAATAAACTAGCAAGAGCAAACATGCTACAAGTTTAAGCTGTCTAAGCCGCAATTGCATAAGTATTTCCCACTCCCAGTAACATAGATTTTCTGGGGGATTCTAATTCTAGTTTAACACATGTCTGATCCATTCGTTATTATCTACTAAAAATACCTTTCTCATGAATCATTTTTCATTTTAGATAAGATAAAAAAGAAACTAATAGAAAAATAATGGTAGATTCATTTTAGATATGATAGAAAAGAAACTAATAGAAAAAGAACGGTAGATTCATTCTGTCCTTTCAATCTATAAAATAAAATCGCTGTAAAACTCTTCGTAATAATTTCGCTATGTTAAATCGTGGTTTTAAAAAGAGATAAAACTGAAACAAAAATGCATGGGTGGGAATCATTGTATAAAATGATTAATCACATTATGAATACAACGCATATACAAACACTATCAAGCATTAATTAAAACACAGTCACACTCTGTACACAATAAATTCTCAGTCACCATTACATGTAATTTGCTGTCAATAATTAATAAATTTGCAGTCATGCTATGTTAATATTTACTGTCTTAAAAATTCTATCATACATGTAATTAAGATTTATTGTCATAAGATGCAGTGCTTCGGATTGTTGTGTTTTATCAAAAATGTAGACATATAAAAAATCACAGATATACAGTTTCGCATGGATAGAATCGTCGACTGTTAATACGTGACACAACTAACGAATAAATGGATGGTGTCATTGTGTGTATCATTTTCTAACTATGAGATATACATTCTGAGCGATAAGTCATCGCCATGGTGTCCATCATATGGATAAAACACAGTCACAATCAAACACAATCTCACATAAAAAGTAGTCCAAGGCGATCAAACGCAGAGAAAAAGGATGTAACTATAATGGTATAATTCGGTGGGTGTATAGGTAAACATAGAGCAAAAGAAGGTAATAAAACACCGAGATTACTAAACACAGTTTTCAAACGCTGAGAACATTTAGGACGCAAATATTATATAACATGCAAAGACCATGGCAAAGGCGGAGATCCAAATGCGGAGATAAGAAGGGGTAAACAACTGAGCAAACACATCCTTTGCTCATCATCCATGCACAGAAAAGAAGGGCATTATAATCTATAGGTCGTTCTGCACCAAAGTGACGACCGTCGATTCAACTCCTGGCCGATTGCTCAAGCGTGGACTGACGAAATAGGGATGAGAATGAAAAGCACAACTCTTCATAACAATCAACAAAACCAAAGGACAGTCATAGCATGCAGGGACCAAATGCCAAGGGAAACTGGTCAAGCAATGAGCTTAAGGCTATGGGGAATATAAGTTCTCGGTTGAAATGCTAAGTCAAACATTTTCTTTACCCAATTAAAAATATAGAATCGAAAGCGTAAGGTATAATAAGAATCTACCATGCAGAATCAAGTAAGTGTATCGTAGCCCAAGTTGTCTTCTCTGAGTCATTGCCCCACGTGCTCCATGCAACTCTCTCTTGCCGACCGATGAGACTTCACTGGTACCTCCCAACCAATGCTAGGGGTACTCTTCTTCCCCCTAAGCCCCCCGAGCCGCAAAGGGGCCACACACACTGAACTAGAGAGCATCTAGCTCCCATCTCATCTCACAAGGCCGAGCTACCACTCCTCACTGAGATGGGTATCCCAACTCCCACAAGCTAAGTCAATCAAGTCTGAAATTATATAGCGTAACATTACGCATAACAGAAGAGATCCATCATCCTCCTCCTCCCTCCTTTATATAGAGTTTCTACGTAATTTACTTTCCCAAAATCCCATTTAATTTATTTTTCAATAATTTAATTCATAAAAATCCTCCCCGTGCATGTGTCACCCATCCCCTTCATTGCACCATAAAGTTAATTTCATTAATTAATCAATTACTCCTATTTCCCTCACCCACCTAAAAGAATTCCTAGAATTGCTCCTCGGTGTCCGCATATTCCCTTACACATTTTAATGACTTATGCCCTTACTAATTCACTAGTTGAGTTCAATTTACAAAGTTCTTAAATGAAAAATACCTTACTAAGTTAGTCTTTCTTCTTTTTCCCTTATGTTTCCCGCTTTTTTCTAGTTTCCTAATTCTTTTAAATTTCCCTCTTTACCTTTTCATTTAAAAATAAATTGGCAAGTGTAGAAAATTACCTTTTTCCCTTTTTCTTTCTAATTAATAAATTTTTAATTAGCGTAGGTAACAAACAATTATTTCCCCTTTTTCCCCCTTTTTAAATTTTATCCCCCAAAAGCTTTTTTTATAAATTAATTGAATCGCTTACCGCCTTCTCGTCACATCATTAATGATGATTATTATTATTGTTTATTTATTTTTATTTTTATTTATTTATATATATATTTTATCACAAGTATCAGTTACCTAGATTTTAATTTTCGAGGCTGGGTGACATTTTATTACGGAAATTGTTTTTAAATCTTTCTTATCACGTTATTTGTTCTAAGACCATCTAGGTTTATTCATTTATTAATTAACAATGCGATGTGCCTTTCAAGACGCACTAGGTTCTCCAAGGGTGCCACTCGCCTCATTCTATTTCCCTAGCGGGATGTGCCCTTAAGGACGCACTATGTGCTCCAAGGGTGCCACTCGCCTCTTTCAATTTTTCTTGCCCGACATGCCCATTAGGACACACTACGTGCTCCAAGGGTGCCACTTGCCTCTTGACTAACTTGGTAGACATAAAAAACTGTTGGAGTCAATACTCCGCTAGGTGATCTTGTGGGAGACTAAGGGCCTCTAAGGAATAAGGCCCCTACCTTATTGTGCGCCCCTTAGAATCATCTTGAGTGACTATCGGAATCTTCCCTCATGACATCGTGGGTCTTCTCGAACTAGGTAATCTTTAACCTACATTTTGAGCCAATGCAGGAGTGATAGTAGGTTATGGTAGGGATGTTGTCCACACCTCTCCCTCAACGTCTCTGGTAGTCATGCATGACCCCTCTACTCAACATGTGAATCTGGTCAGCAAGCTATCATCAGCCTGCATCATCAATGAATCATGTTAGAATAACATCCATAATCATAACATCTAATCAGATGCACATATGTCATATATATACAATAATCAAACCCCAATAGTCCCTTCGTGACTCGATCCAGAGTCCAAGGGTTTCATTGATTCTTCAACATCCTCTAGGTCCAAATCCCGTGTTGAAATTACTAAGACAACTGAGAGGGGGGGTGAATCAGTTGTTACTATGCTTAAACAATTTTAAGTCTATTAAACCATTCTTAATCTTTCTTCAAGTGATCATCAATATTATTCAACATATGGACAACATAAATAATGAGCATCAGTGACACATAAGATATACAAAGATATAGATTTTCACAAGGAAACCCATAAAGGGAGAAAACCTCTTCTTCTTTTAAATGATAGGTAGTCTTTTAAGTTCTGTACATCATCTATAATTGAGCACCAACTCAATGTGAGGCTGCTACCTCTATTTTACAAGCTCCAACTTGTTTGAGAGCACCAACTCTCTTGTTTCTGTAGCACCCACTAGAAGGAAGCACCAACTCCCTGAGTGTTCCAACATCGACTGGATGGAAGCACCTACTTACACTTATACAAGCACCAACTTGCCTACATAAAACTCTGTGTTTTCCCAAGCACCACCCTGCCACCCTGTTTTCTAGCCACAACTAAATGGAAGCTACAACTTCTAGTATTCAAGCACCAACTTGAATCACAAAGGAACACAATCATCCCTAGCACCTCCCTACCTCCCTAATTACAAATAAATGATTGAATAACCAACAACACAGATAAATCAATTCTTACCACTTCTTCTCTATTCTGTAAATCTGGTCTACTTCTAACTGTTCTGCAATTCTTCTCCTCATCTGTTTGTTCTGCGATTATGCTCTTCCTCTGTCTATTCTACTAATGTTCTCTGATTCTGTCTGTTCACCTTCTGTTTCTCATCTATGAGTTTTTTCTCACACTGTGCATACTGTTATTTTACTTCTCTTACAGTTCAACTCATTTTTCATTCAGAATAGCCAACCTTACACAGTCGCTTCATATCTCCTTTTATTCACACATGCCTCATCAGTTACACCTCGAATCCCCTTGGGCAAAAATGCCTCAGCGAATGAATCGCCAACCGATCAAGAATCATGAATCAGTTTTGCTAATTGAATCGTAACTGATCAATTAACTTTGAAGTGCAACAATATCCCTTCGATCATATTCAAATTCACCTGCACCATTGGATTACAAGTGATGGGTCTCATGTTTATTTCATATGCCCACTGGTTGTGACCACAGACTGATCAAAATGTGTTTCACATTTCACATTTCGGGAATCCTGTGTTGAAGGGTCTCGACATTCCAAGTTGCAATCCCCGAAACAATTCGTGACCATGTAACCATATGTTGTGACCACTCGCCAACCAAACAAGCACTTTGTGATTTACGACTTTAGGAATCATGTGGTGAAGATTCTCGACTCTTCATGTTGCGATCGCCAAAATGGAGCTTAGCTCTGCTAGTTCCTTCTCCTCACGTGACCAAAAGGTGCTTCACGATTTTGCATTTCGACATTCTTGCCATGAGTGTCCTTGAATCCTCCAACTCCTGGTATCTGAAACTCAAAAATGGAGTCAGATGAATGGTCCACAATCTTGATGATTCAATGGTCCAAATCTTTTCGTGATCTCGCATATCGCGAGTTCGAGGGGTAAGAGAACCTCCTTCCTTTGACTTTCTAGTCAGTGAAAAGATGATCTGTTTCCATGTGTCTTTCGGATCCAACGATCCATGACTATCCTTGATGGAAGACTAGGATTCCTTCACACCTTTGGAGTGTTGAATGACTCCTTGGCCTATCCTTCGTGTAGCTCTACTATATCTGACAGCCCACAACACTCCTCGATCCAATGACTCAGATATTTTCGCAACTTCACATATTGCAAGTTGGAAGGTTAGGCTCTTCCTTCCTTTGACCTTACAGTTAGCAAAATGCTGATCTATGGCCACGTGTCCTGCTTGAAGATGAACGATCCCCCTGCATTCAAAACTTTGTAAGCCTACCTCACCTTGCACTTTAATGAACATGTAGGTTCTCCTGGATCCAATGATGGTCGAACCCTGCGCTCGGATCTAATGCCTGAGATTCGTTCTCTTCTAGTACGCGTGATCCTCCTATCTGAATCCAGATATGACGGTCATCAGGAATTCTGAATGGGATCCAACGATCACTATTTCTCTTCACTGTTGATATTGTCATTGCCATGCCATCATCGCTCTGTTGATCATGCTGATCTTTGCCATCAATGACAAACACGCATACTTTGACTCTATCTGAAAACATGCCAACAATATACCCCTTTGGCATTGATGGAAACCCCTTGAAGGACATCCAACTTTACCACTGTAGCATCCTTGAAATTACCACACATTATCCCCCTTTGGCATCAATGTCAAAGAAAAACATGCTCCCCCTGAGCTGTTACAGTATTCTTCAGAGGTATCAGATATTCAACCAACACAAAACTCCCCCTGACAAGATGGACCCTATTAGTTTGACTGTGAGATCACACCCAACTTTTGGAGAAGATATCCAAAAGGTGTCACTACTAATGGTTTAGTAAAGATATCAACTATCTGTTTTGTGGAAGGAATATAATTCACCTAAAAAATTCTGTTTGTAACTTGTTCTCTGAGAAAATGGTATTTTATTGGTATGTGTTTAGATTTTGAATGAAGTACATGATTCTTAGAGAGACTGATTGCACTTATTTTATCACAGTGAAGTGGAATGGGGTCATTGTAAGTTACCTTCAAATCTGCAAGAGTTTGTATCATTCATAAAATTTGTGTGCAACAAGTAGCAATAGCAATGTATTCTGCCTCTGTAGTTGATAATGAAATGGATCCTTTGTTTTTACTAAGCCATGCTACTAATGAGTCACCCAGGAAGAATGCTCCTCCACTAGTACTTTTTCTCTCATCAACATAGTTTTCCCAATCGGCATCTGAATAAGAAGTTAACTGAAATTTTAGATTTTTGGGATACCATAGACCATAATTCATTGTGCCCTTCAAGTACTTGAATATTCTTGTTACTTCTACTAGATGACTTTGTTTAGGAGCGAACTGATAGCGACCTAACATTCCAACAACTTGCATTATATCAAGAGGGGAAGTTGTGATGTACAGAAGACTACCTATCATTGATCGGTATGTACTTTGATCAACATCAGGTGAAATATCATCTTTACTGAGCTTGCAACCAACCACCATAGGTGTACTAACGGGAGAAGAATATTCCTTATAAAATTTCTTCAACATCTCTTTCAAATATTTTTCTTGAGAGATAAAAATTCCTCCAAAACTCTGTTTTACTTGTAAGCCAAGAAAATATGACAATTCTCCTATCATGGACATCTCAAACTTTGTTTTCATAGATTTAACAAACCACTGAACAGAGGAATCATTATTACAGCCAAAAATAATGTCATCTACATAAATCAAAACAACTAGTAAATCATCACCTTCAGTTTTTATGTAGAGATTGCTATCAACAGTACCTTTCTTGAATCCTTTGTCTTGTAAAAATTTGTCCAGTCTATAATGCCAAGCTCGTGGTGCTTGTTTCAGTCCATATAAAGCCTTCTTTAGCTTGCAGACATAATCAGGGTTATCTATCAATGAGAATCCTTCAGGTTTCTCCATATATACTTCTTCCTCTAGATCTCCATTTAGAAATGTTGATTTAACATCCATCTGATACACTTTAAAATTCTTATGACATGAATATGAAAGAAACATTATGATGGCTTCCAATCTTTCTACTAGTGCAAAATTTTCATCAAAGTCCTTACCTTCAACTTCTGCATACCCTTTACAAACCAATATGGCTTTATTTCTAACAACTTGTCCTTTTTCATTCATTTCATTTTTGAACACCCACTTGGAACCTATTACATTCTTGTCTTCAGGTCTAGGAACAAGCTCCCAAGTATTGTTCTTCTCAATATGATCAAGCTCTTCATTCATAGATCTAATTCAATCATCATCTTGGTTGGCTTCATCAAAATTTTTAGGTTCAGTCATAGATAAAAAGGCAACATCAGATTGTTCTGAGTCTTTAATAAATTTCCTTCTTGTCTGAACTCCTTTATTTATATCTCCAATTATCTGATTTTCAGGATGATTCTTTCTAACAGTTTTGAGAGGTGAGTTTGTTTCTTTCTGTTGATTTGTGTCAGCCTGAGTATTTGTATCTTCATCTGATTCAGATTCTTCTCTTTTTGATCCTTGGACCTTTTCATCTTCATCTTCAACTATATCTTATGTGCTTGGTTCAACACTGCTTACATTTCTGACTGAGATTTCTTCATCAAATTTTATGTCTATACAATCAACCAGTTTATGAAGCCTCTTATTGTAACATCTGTACCCTTTACTGTTTGTAGCATAACCCAAGAAGATACCTTCATCAACCCTGTCATCATATTTGCCAATATTTTCATCATTATTCTTAATATAACATTTACTCCCAAAGACTTTAAAATGCTT
>ML779778.1:356449-382806 GCA_009831015.1 Picea engelmannii
TGATCTTTTCCTTGTCTGAAAAATTATGAACAGAGAAATAACCTTCTAGCAGAGTTAACCATTTATCTAGGGCATCTGCATCTATTTGACCTTCAAATACGGGAATATCAAAATTAACCTGTACCTTGAAAGGCGAGGTGCCTACAAAGTGGTTTCTTGATGAAGATGCTCCTGATGCTATCGGTAGGCGTTGAAGGATGTGGGAAAAATTCTCCATCATTTCATCCCTCTGTCGTGTGAGAGCTTGCTCAAGCAACAGATTGATAGGATCGTCTGCTCCATCGTTTTTATTTTCTTCTGCCATTGAGGGTTTCTTGGGTGTGCGAGGGCGATTGTCCTCAAGAGAGACAAGCTCGAGACCCAACTTGCTATACTCGGACCTCGTCGGGGACATGCACTGAAAAAACGAACAAGAGCAGCCTGCTCTGATACCACTGATCCAGATTATTTTCGGCACGAAATGAGAGAGGAGATATAATAAAGAAATGCATAGAGATATTGCATATATTCAATAATATAACAGAAATGTATCAGAGATGCAACCATAAACTCAGATATACAGTAATACACGATTTCTATTAATCAAGGAAATGTACAGAGACTGTAAAAATACAGAGTGAAAGACTCGCTAGAATGGTGGCAGCTTATCTCTGAGAAGAGATGTGACGGCTACTCGCATTCGCAAGAAGATGGTTACAATGAGGCTCTTGAGGCATTTTTACAATAATCGGGAATGCCAGAAGTCCTAGACATCCAAAAACCTAACCCTAGGAGATGAAGCGCCAAAAGTCATGTGGGCCCCGTTTGGGTAAGTTGGTGCATCAACTTCCCGGGGTCGTAACTTTTGCATACGATCTCTGTTTTAGGCGTGTGATAGCTTGTTGGAAAGGTATCGTCGAGGAGATTAATTTTGGGGGCTCAATAATGCCTTTGTCTATCATTGAGAACCTTGATCTCGAAAAAAATTCATTTAGGCCCTCAAAATGGCCCCGGAAGTTAAAACCTGCTAAAAATAGTAAATTGCCAAAATGGCCAACAAAACTGTTTTGAGCCATTTGGAAAAGGTGGGTGGCCCCCGATATCCACCTGGATCATTATCACACTGTGCATACTGTAATTTTACTTCTCTTACAGTTCAACTCATTTTTCATTCAGAACAACCAACCTTACATAGTCACTTCATATCTCCTTTTATTCACACATGCCTCATCAGTTACACCTCGAATCCCCTTGGGAAAAAACACCTCAGCGAATGAATCACCAACCGATCAAGAATCATGAATAATTTTTGCTAACTGAATCGTATCTGATCAATTAATTGTGAAGTGCAACAGTGTCCCTTTGATCATATTCAAATTCACCTACATCGTTGGATTACAAGTGTTGGGTCTCACATTTATTCCATATGCCCATTGGCTGTGACCACAGACTAATTAGAATGCATTTCACATTTCGCCTTTTGAGAATCCTGTGTCGAAGGGTCTCGACATTCCAAGTTGCGATCCCTGAAACTCTGAAAAAAGGAGCTTATCTAGACTGGCTCCTTCCATTCTCGTGACCATGTAACCATATGCTGTGACCACTCGCTAACCAAACAAGCACTTTGTGATTTGTGACTTCAGGAATCTTGTGGTGAAGATTCTCAACTCTTCATGTTGCAATCACTGAAATGGAGCTTAGCTCTGCTATCTCCTTCCCCTCATGTGACCATCGACGGTGACCACAGTCTGTGCCAAAAGGTGCTTCACGATTTTGCATTTCAGTATTCTTGACGTGAGTTTCCTTGACTCCTCCAAATCACGGTATCTGAAACTATGAAATGGAGTCAGATCAACTGTCCACAATCTTTATGATTCGACGGTCCATATCTTTTCGTGATCTCTCATATCGCGAGTTTGAAGGGTAAGAAAACCCCCTTCCTTTGACTTTCCAATCAGGGAAAAGATGATTTATTTCCACATGTCTTCTGTATCCAATGATCCACAACTGTCCTTCATGGACGGCTAGGATTCCTTCATATCTTTGGAGTGTTGACTCCGTGGCTTATCCTCCATGTAGCTCTACTAGATCTGACAGACCACAACACTCCTCGATCCAACGGCTCAGATATTTTCACAACTTCGCATATCACAGGTTGGAAGGTTAGGATCCTCCTTCCTTTGACCTTTCAGTCAGTGAAATGTTGATCTGTGGCCACATGTCCTGCTTGAATATGAACGGTCCCCCTACTTTCAAAACTTTGTAAGCCTACCTTACCTTGCACTTTAATGAACATGTAGGTTCTCCTGGATCCAATGATAGTTGAACCCCATGCTTGGATCTAACGCCTGATATTCGTTCTCTTCTACTGCACGCTCCTCCTATCTGAATCCAGATCTGATGGTCATCGGGAATTTTGAATGGGATCCAATGATCAATGTTGCTCTTCACTATTGATCTTGCCATTTCCATTCCATCATCGCTCTGTTGATCATGATGATCTTTTCCACCAATGACAAACACGCATACTCTACCTTTGTTTGAAAACATGCCAACATCTTACACACTCGGGATAATCGAGTCAATAGCACCTGTCTAAGTCAATATAGAAAAATAAGATATAATCACATCTGTAATGCCTCATAATAATAATCAATGGTCAATGGTGTAATAATCTGGATCACTTGCAAGAAAGTTTCCTCAAAGAATAAGTTCGCTTAGTGCGTGCAAGAAAGAGATGTTACATACACCCCTCTTGGTCTAAAATTTGTCTTGAAGTTTCACAGTATATAAGTGTCGAAATAATGTGTGTCACAGTATCATAAGTCTATCTATCCAACAAAAATGGAAACTGTTGGCGCATATCATATGCGTCCTCCCAAGTCGCTGGGTCCAGACTATAGTTATCCCACTAGACCTTGACCTCATCTACTGTTTAATGCCGTAGTTGTCATATGCAATTATCCAGGATGCAGATCGGCTTAGCCGTGAGCACACTCTCATCTGACACACGCAAGGTGATCGATTCAAATCATGTGTAGGATCAC
Source organism: Picea engelmannii (assembly GCA_009831015.1). Classification (NCBI taxonomy): domain Eukaryota; kingdom Viridiplantae; phylum Streptophyta; class Pinopsida; order Pinales; family Pinaceae; genus Picea; species Picea engelmannii. Next base: position 359,476 of record ML779778.1, read on the forward strand.
TAATCATAATGTCTCAAATAGAGACGTGAAAGACATCATGCATATGCCTCAAGAATTAGGCAAGGCTAGTCAATAGGCCACGGGCCTCTCATTTCCACAATCTCGAAGGATCCCATGAACCTAGGAGATAGTTTAGCACCTTTCCAAACTTGCTTGAACTCTTACGCAATTTCAGCCACAAAAATACTCGATCGACACATCGTAACTACGGTCAACACGACGTGCATCGATATAACTCTTTTGTTGATCATGCCCTTCCTTGATCCTTTGTCTTATAGTTTGCATTTAATCTTCCATTTCTTGGATGTCTTCCAGTCCCACCAGGATCCTATCCTCAAGCTGATCCCAACTCAAAGGCATCTGACATGATCGACCATAAAGAAACTTGAAGGGTGCCATCTTAATGGTGCTTTGGTAACTGTTGTTATAAGAGAATTCTACCACTGGTAAGAATTATTCCCAACGCTTCATTTGGTCCATCACGTGCATGCAAAATGTGTCTTCCAAGGTCTAGTTCGTTTGTTTGGTCTGCCTGTCAGTCTCCGGGTGATACACAGTTCTAAAGTTAAGTTGGGTTCCCAAGGCCTCTTGGAAACTAGTCAAAATCGTCCAGTAACATCGATCCTCGATTGTATATAATCCTCTTAGGTACGCCATGCATCCTCACAATCTCACTGATGAAAAATATAGGTATGTCGGGTACCTGATACGTCATACACACAGGAATAAAATGAGCACTCTTCGTCAGATTGTCGACTACCACAAAAATCAAGTCGTGTCTCCTTGCCATCAGTGGCAATCCAACAATAAAATCCATCGAAATAACCTCCCATTTGGATTCCAGAATAGCATGTGGCTATAGTAATCCTGCTGGATGTCTATGTTTGGCCTTTACCTACTGACATTCTAGACATATGGCCACATAGTTGATTATGTCTGCCTTCATTTCTTTCCATAAGAATAAGGGTTTAAGGTACACCCTCATCTTTGTGACTCCCAAGTGAGCCATGTATAATGCTATATGAGCCTCATTTAGGATCAATCTCTTTAACTCGTCATTCGGTGGTATGTAAATCCGATTTTTAAACCTCAATAATCCATTGTCGTCAAATGTAAATCCTTCAAATCTTGGTACCATCATTGTGTTTTATCTGATAAAATCCTAGACCTCTTTGTACCAGTCATCGTCGCGCTGTAAATTTATAATATTTTCATGTAGATTTGTCTAAGGAGGCAACACGAAAAATATGCGTGGTCTTTGACTCAATGCATCTGCCACTCAGTTCATTGTTCCTTTTATGTAAGAAATCTCAAAATCGTACTCGCTAAGCAGTTCCAACCAACGTTGTTGTAGCACGTTCAGGTCACTTTGTGTAAAGATGTGTTGTAGTCCATAGTGGTCTGTATTTAGTTCAAATTTTCGTCCAACAAGGTAGTGTCTCCAAACCGTCAAGGCATATACAATGGCTAACAACTCCAAATCATGCGTTACATAGTTTTCCTCATGCCTTCTCAGTTTCCTCAAAATGTAAGTTATCACTCGACCATATTGCATCAATACTCTGCCTAAGCCTTCCTTGGATGCATCAATGCATACCAAGAAATCCACGTCCATGTCAGGGACCTTTAGTATCGGTGTTGTTGTCAATAGCTCCTTGAGCCTCCAAAATGCCTCCGTGCATTTATCGGTCCAAACAAACTTCTTGTTATTCTTCTGTAACTCCGTAATCAGGTTTTCTATCTTTGAAAATCCCTCGACGCACCATCGATAATATCCTAGTAAACCCATGAAGCCATGCACTTCTGGGACATTTGTTGACATAGGCCATTCAATAATAGCCTCAACCTTTGTTATATCCACGACAATATCTTTGTTAGAGATGACATGCCCTAAGTAGTGAATCCTCGATTGATAAAATGAGCATTTGGACTACTTCCCATAAAATTTATTCTCTCCCAGACACTGTAGTACCAAGCGCAAGTTCTCTTCATGCTCCTCTATCATCTGAGAGTAAATTAAATATTATCCATGAATACTTGGATGAACTTATCCAAGTATCCGTAGAACACCACATTCATTAAACTCATAAATACCCCTAGGGCATTTGTCAGTCCAAACGATAAAACAATAAACTCATAATGTCTCAACCTCGTATTAAAAATGGTCTTAGGGACATCATCCTCCTCGATCCGTAACTGGTGATACCCTGATCACAAATCGATCATTGAAAACACCGTCCCACCCTTCATCTGATCAAACAGATCATCAATCCTTGGAAATGGATATTGATTCTTGATTGTTGCCTTGTTCAATTGACGGTAGTCAATGAAGAGTCTCCACGACCCATCCTTCTTTCATACAAAAATAATAGGCACACCCCACGGTGACACACTCAGACATATAAGTCCCAGGTCCAACAACTCCTTCACTTGCATTCTCAACTCCTATAACTCTGGGGTACTTAACATACGATAAGGTGTTCTCGCTATTGGTTCAATCCCCAGTTTTAGGTCTATGGTAAACTCCAATTCCCTCTCCAACGACATCCCAGGTAACTCCTCCAGAAAGACATCTGCAAACTCTCTCACCACCGGTAGGTGTTCTGGACCTTTCGCTACTCCTTTTTCATTTAATGCAAGAATCACATAAATCTTACATCCCTTGCGCAAGCTCTTCCCTAACTACAAGGAAGAGATAAACCTTAGGGAAACTCCCTGGTTTCGACCTATAATCACGCATCTCTATCCCTCATCATAGACCAGGCTCAACCATTTCATCTTACAGTTGAGTATCGCCTCATGCGATTCCAACTAGTCCATACCAATCATGATGTCATAAGATCCTAAGATCGTGACGTGTAGTTTGGCCATGGTGACAGACTCTTCCAGCTTAAGGGTACAACCCGTAACCTTTCCTTCAACCTTTTGTTTGGCTCCCGAAGCCATATCTACAAGGCTAAACTCAACCTATTCGATTTCCTTTACCTTAATCCTTTTTAGCATTGCACCAGAGATGAAACTTTCGGTAGCACTGGGATCTATCAAATATAAGGGTCTGGCCAGTGACGGTACTTGATGTCTCAAGCACAGTCGATTGGTGCTCTTCCTGGTGGTTATTCACCACTACATGAATCTGATGGGCCTTGCCCAAAACTCCCACGGTAGTGGGTCTGACTTATCTAGATGCTCTGACTCTTTCCTCTAAGAAATAATGCTGGTAATGTGGCTCCCCACAGTCCAACACACTTATTTTTTTGGTCCAGTAATCCTAGTAGCCAAAGTAGAAGTTGAATTCTAAAAATAAGGCCAAACTCAAACTTCTTGACCTTAATTTTCTGGGTAAATTGGTGAAAATCATACCAAAGAAGCTCCAAACGAACCTCGTACTCGAGCACGGTGCGTCTTCTTTATCACAAGGCATCGAAATCGTTGAGCTGACACTCAAAGAATACCTCAGAAAGATACCTTTCCTAGAACCATTCCTCGGACAGTTCCCATGACACGTCATCAATGGCCATGTCCAAATGTGACAGGAGCATCTTTCGCCATAGAAGAATGCTCCCCTTCAGTTGAAAGACCACCATGCGGACCTTCATGCTGGAGGTTATAATCGCGAAGTGTGAAGCACAATGCCTTACTCTACAACCATGCCTTGATGAAATAGTTGTCCACGACACTCGTGGACTCAAGATTTCAACTTTCTCGAGTTCTCAGTGGATGCTAATGGTACTAGTTAGGGAACATTGTGGACCCTCAGGGGTATAGGTGCCCTGGCCTCATCTCAGTACTGATGGTGAATCAAGGCCCCTTTGACATTACCTGGAATGGCCTTGTCAGACCATCATCATCCCTTACAACAAGTGAATCCATCCCAAGGAATTGCTCTTCCCCTTGGGGGTTCAACTACGAGGGTGTGGGAACTTCTGGAGGCATCACAACTCCTTCCATGGAACCACTTTGTGAACCTCTGAGGCATCCTCTAAATGCGATCACCACATGGACACATTAAGGTTTTTAATTAACACAAGGTTTGATACTCACGGGTTTACTATAGTGGAAATCCTGGAGATCCACAGTCGCAGGGTTAAACCCACTTTGATACCATATCTAATGACCCCAATCGTTACGACTACACGCGAAGTAGAAAGTGAAAAAAAAATTTTGGCAGAAAGGAAAAGATGACAACAGTTGAACCACACAACCTGACGATGAACACACACATGCAAGTCAATCAACAAACAACAATGACTCAACAACTAGCACAATGAGAAACTGGGTGACACAAGCGTAAATCAACATATAGAAATGAATACCCACCCAACTCAACATGACAAAGCCTACAAGATAAGGGACAACATCCACCATCCCGACACAACGTCCTCGACCACAAGTATCTATAACCTCGATGGTATGCAACCAAGCACATGAAAGTGTTACATCCCGAGTGCTAACAACAACTTATAATGATCAACAACACCCACAACGGGAAGCACTGACTCTGACCAACTTATCATTCGCCGCTATCCAATAGGGCGTGCCATGATCCCCTCATCTGGCATCATTTCGTCCCTAGTTGATAGACGTGACAAAAACCCTGGTGCAACATAACCTAACTGGATCAAAGACTCAAGAAATACTAGCACACTAGGAGATGAATGACTGACAAGAAGACTACACTTATGCCCCAAGCAATGGGTCAATAAGACACAGATGACAACAATTGAAATAAAATTGCACGAATGACCAGAGGATTCGTGTTTCCTACAAGGAAACCTATATGGTGAAACGAAAATGACCAACCACCCCTCCTAGCTCGACACAAGGCTCAAGATGCAAAGACCTCTTTAACTATGACATTTGTTGCATAAATTTTTGATATAAACGACTTCATGATTCTACATTGGATAAGGTTGTGACATTTATTGCAACACTACAACATACCATATCCATGATCAAAAGTAATCAAATGAAGGGAGGTAGAAAAACTCCACACATTGAATTTTTATTTTCCAATCACGAGAGGGGTAAGATTAATTGGTTAAATTTTCCACCATTACATTTAGCTTAAACATATGTTAAAAATACATATCGTGATATTTTATAAAACTTCTCCAAAGTATCAATTATACGTTTAAATGTCATGACAAAAGCATTCCTAATGCTTCCATTTATAAATAGCATTAAAATTAGAAATTGGTGTTCAAATTAGGATTAGGGTTTGAGTCCGTGAATATGTCTACAGAAATGAATCAATATATACTACGTCGTGTTAAACAATCCTTTAACTCTCATAAATAAAAAAACATCACCATTCCAGGAAACAATGTTCTGTATTCACATGGAGTATTTAGTATGTATGCTTCATAGCCAACCTATTCCTTATTTTCTTGGAAGCAATATTGTTTAAACACCGTGAATATTTTTACAGGAAATTCTATTCCCAATTTCCGTTCGGTAAGAAGTAGATAAAATTACACCAAAAGACTCACTTGTTTTTCTACAGGTACAATGGTTGATGGTTCTCGTTATTGAATACAAGGAAAAATGAATGCAAAAGGGATGAGGAACAATTTTACATGCTACAAGGATCTCTTGTAACATGAACTAGTGCCAGAATGTTAACCTGAAACCTCTTAAGAATCAACTAGCAAGAGAAAACATGCTACAAGTTTAAGCCATCTAAGCTGCAATTTCATAAATATTGCACGCTCCCAGTAGCATAGATTTTCTGGGGGATTCTAATTGTAGTTTAACACATGTCTGATCCATTCATTGTTATCTACTAAAAATACCTTTCTCATGAATCATTTTTCATTTTAGATAAGACAGAAAAGAAAATAATAGAAAAAGAACAGTAGATTCATTTTAGATATGTTAGGAAAAAAACTAATAGAAAAAGAACGGTAGATGCATTCTATCGTTTCAATCTATAAAATAAAATCGTTGTAAAACTCTCCGTAATAAATTACCTATGTTAAATCGCGGTTTTAAAAAGAGATAAAACTGAAACAGAAATGCATGGGTGGGAATCGTTGTATAAAATGATTAATCACATTATGAATACAAGGCATATACAAACACTATCAAGAATCAATTAAAACGCAGTCACACTCTGTACACAATAAATTCTCAATCACCATTACATGTAATTTGTTGTCAATAATTAATAAATTCGTAGTCATGCTACGTTAATATTTATTGTCTTAAAAATTCCATCATACATGTAATTAAGATTTACTGTCGTAAGACGCAGTCCTTTAGATTGTTGTGTTTTATCAAAAATGCAGACATATAAAAAATTGCAGATATACAATTTCACATAGATAGAATCGTTGGCTATTAATGCGTGACACAACTGACTAATAAATGAATGGTGTCACTATGTGTATCGATGTCCAACTATGAGATATATAGTCTAAGCGATAATCCATCACCACGATGTCCATCATATGGATAAAACATAGTCACAGTCAAATGAAATCTCACATAAAAAGAAGTCCAAAGCGATCAAACGCAGAGCAAAAGGATGTAACTGTAACGGTATAATTCGGTGGGCGTATAGGTAAACGTAGAGGAAAAGAAGGTAATAAAATGCATATATTACTAAACACAATTTTCAGATGCCGAGAACACTTAGGATGCAAAGGTGATATAACATGCAGAGACCATGGCAAAGGTGGAGATCCAAACGTGGAGATAAGAAAGGATAAATAGTTGGGCAAACACATCCTTCACTCATCATCCACACACATAAAAGCAGGGCATTAGAATCTATAGGTCATTATGCACCAAAGTGATGACCATCGATTCGGCTCCTGGACGACTGCTCAGGCGTGGACTGACAAACTAGGGATGAGAATGAAGAGCACAACTCTTCACAAAAATAAAAAAAAAACAAAGGAAAACCACAACATGTAGGGACCGAATGCCAAGGGAAACAAGTCAAGTAGTGAGATTAAGGCTATGGGCAATTTAAGTTCTCGGTTGAAATGCTAAGTCAAACATTTTCTTTACCCAAGTAAAAATACAGAATTGAAAGTGTAAGGTATAATAAGAATCTACCATGCAGAATCAAGTAAGTGTATCGTGGCCCAAGTCGTCCGCTCTGATTTGTTGTCTCGCGTGCTCCGTGCAGCTTCCGCTTGTCGACCGATGAGACTTCACCTGTACATCCCAGCCAATGCTAGGGGTATTCTTCTTCCCCCTTAGCCCCCCGAGCCACAAAGGGGCCACACACATTGAACCAGAGAGAAGCTATCTCCTAGCTCGCCTCACAAGGCCGAGCTACCACTCCTCACCAAGCAGGGTATCCCAACTCCCAAAGCTAATTCAGTCAATTCTGAAATTCTGCAGCATAATGTTACGCATAATAGAATAGATCTATCATCCTCCTCCTCCCTCCTTTATATAGAGTTTCTAAGTCATTTACTTTCCCAAAATCCCATTTAATTTATTGTTTAATAATTTAATTCATAAAAATACTCCCCATACATGTGTCACCCATCCCCTTCATTGCTCCTAGGTGTCCCCACATTCCCTTACACATTTTAATGACTTACCCCCTTACTAATTCACTAGTTGAGTTCAATTTAGAAGGTTCTTAAATGCAAAATACCTTACTAAGTTAGTCTTTCTACTTTTTCCTTATGTTTCCCTTTCTCTTTATGTTTCCCACTTTTTTCTAGTTTCCTAATTCTTTTAAATTTCCCTCTTTCCCTTTTTATTTAAAACTCAAATTGGCAAGTGTAGAAAATTACCTTTTCCACTTTTTCTTTTTAATTAATAAATTTTTAATTAGCATAGGTAACAAAACAATTATTTCCCCTTTTTCACCCTTTTCAAATTTTATCCTCCAAAAGATTTTTTTATAAATTAATTGAATCACTTACCCCGTTCTCTTGACATGATTAATGATGATTATTATTGTTGTTTATTTATTTTTAATTTTAATTTTATATAAATATACATTTTTTGTCACAAGTATTACTTACCTAGATTTTAATTTTCGAGGTCGGGCAACATTTTTATAGGGAAATTGTTTTTAAATATTTCTTATCATGTTATTCATTCTAATCCCATCTAGGTTTATTCATTTATTAATTAAAAATGTGACATGCCCTTCAGGACACACTAGGTGCTCCAAGGGTGCCACTCACCTCATTCTGTTTCCCTTGCGCGACATGCCCTTCAGGACGCACTACGTGCTCCAAGGGTTCCACTCGCCTCTTTCCATTTTTCTTGCGTGACATGCCCTTCAAGATGCACTACGTGATCCAAGGGTGCCACTCACCTCTTGACTGACTTGGTAGACATTAAAAACCCCTGGAGTCTATACTCCGCCAGGTGATCTTCTTGGAGACTAAGGGCCTCTAAGGAATAAGGTCCCTGCCTTATTGCGCACCCTTTATAATCATCATGAGCGACTATCGCAGTCTACCCTCATGACATCGTGGGTCTTCTCGAACTAGGTAATCATTAACCTACAGTTAGAACCCTGATGAGAGTGCTAGTAGGCTGTGGCAGGACTATTGTCCACACCTGTCCCTCAACGTCTCTGGTAGTCATGCGTGACCCCTCTACTCCACATGTGATTCTGGTCGGCAGGCTATCGTTAGCATGCATCATCAATGAATCATGTCAGAATAACATCCATAATCATAACATCTAATTAGATGCACATATGTCATATATATACAACAATCAAACCCCAATAGTCCCTGCCTGACTCGATCCAGAGTCTAAGGGTTTCATCGAAGCCTCATCATCCTCGAGGTCCAAATCCTGCACACTCAAGAGAATCGAGTCAATAACACCTATCTAAGTCAATACAACACAATAAAATGTAATCGCATCCATAGTGCTTCATAATAATAATCAATGGTCAATGGTATAATAATCCGGATCACTTGCAAGCAAGTGTTCTCAAAGAATAAGTTCGCTCAGTGCATGCAAGAGCAGGATGTTACACCAACCCTATCATTCTTATTGCAGTATGTAAAATTTGTTGTCCAACGAATTCACTGTCCATTAAATATATATATTGTATACCTTCACCATACATATCCTAATTTCGTTGTCCATTAAATGTATGTATTAAGTGTATAAAATTTCTAACTAATATTGATATCTATCGATATCTGATAACGATATCGCTATTGATAATGACTAGACTATTTAACACATCTGATAATGATATGGTTGTATAACATTTTAATAAAATAAATGCTATCTAGCTATCTAAGAGAAATTATAGTCTATAATCCATGGAATAAGTATAATCGATGTAACAAATTTAATCCATGAAACCAGTAAAATAAAATAGCTATCTAATGAAGATCTTTTAAACTGAAACTAATCTAATACAATGGCTAACTATGGAACTGAAGATTTTAATATGATGCAGTCGCTGTATTTTTAAGGTATGTTTTCGCTATCCAAAACATACCCATTAATCATGTAAAAATTCACACTCAACTATAATGCGGAAAACAAACACAAAAACACAGTCAATAAGTAAAAAGGATTTGATGCCATATAAAACAAGATCCGCTGCCCTAAAGGATAACACAGTGAAATATAAAAAGAGGGTTCGTTGTGTAAGAAAAGGGGATTCGCCGACATATACATTTAAGCTATCATAGCAACACAACATACAAGAAAAATGACACCCAACCAATTAGACAGTCAACCACAGTTGTTACACAGTCACATCCATATCACTGTCATTCACAAAATCGCAGAAATATTAAACGCAAGCATTCAATTTCATAAAAGACACGCTGTCTATTAAAATGCAAGATGACTATTAAAAACGTAGGTTGTCTATTAATCAGAAGGGGACTCACTGCCATGGTATAAAGGGTATCTCTGCTCTAAAACAATTAAATTTGCAATACATATCTATGAAATTCTTTGCATAAAACTATTAACTTCGTAGTAACCCAATACGAAATCGCTGCCAACATACTTGACAATATGCTATAATAAATCGCCATTAATAAAACCTGTTATCACTATGCGATCAACATGTTATTAATAAAATCGTTGTCACACAATATACAATGCAATAATTACGCCCAACCAATTACCAATCAAGAAAAACGCAGATATAAGTTCGCAGACAATGATATCGCAGATAGAGAAGTAATAAATCATTTGGACATTTACATGGTAACACATCAATATAATAATGTAGACAACATAGTCAAACATATACCAGATCTAATTCGCAGTCTGAAACATATGGATGATTCTATTGCTGTCTCAAGTCTATGGCTAAGTTAAATAAGAGATTGTTGTGTAAAATGATGTGACTCATTGTTTAAATAATGATTTGATAAAGTTGTTGAACATATAATAATAAAAATCGCATTGATAGCAAAATTCATTGTCTAGCATATGAACATTTTCACAGTCATTCCATATTAGAACGCTGAGGTTACCATATTAGAAAAGCATAGATCCTTCCAATCGAGTGCTAGGTAAATAAGATTCAATTCGCATTCAATCAAGGGTAAATTCGTTGCCTATCAAGGTACGAATTCACTATCTTTAACAGGTTTAATAACACAGTTAGCAAGGGTAAATTCATTGTATAAGAACTGGGTATTGGCTCATAATTTCCTGGGGTACAAGCTGTTCAAAACCAAGAGGAATGGGGGTGAATTTTGTGGTCTAACAATAAAAACATAGAGATTTTCCATTATAACACTAGGAAATGTCATTGAAAAGATTGGAGAGATTTTGTCAACCAAAGCGCAGAGAAATTCCAAGGTTAAGCCATTAAAAGCATAGAGGAAACATTTGCAGAGATAAACCAACAAAATACGCAAAGATAAACCATACACAGAGGTACTCAATCTCTAGAAGGCGCAAGGACAAACATTCCATCATGAATCAATCAACGCAGAGATGAGTAAGGGTAGATAGCTATGAAATTGTTTTTATCATTCGCTCATCATCCATGCACAGAAAAGTAGGGCATTAAAATCTATAGGTTGTTATGCACCGAAGTGACGACCTTCGATTCGGCTCCTGGATGACTGCTCAAGCATGGACTGATGATCTAGGGATGAAGATGAAAGATAAAGCACAAAATATTCAAATAATCAATAAAACAAACAAAATAGTCATAGCAATCAAGGATCAGTGGCCAAGGAGATCAAATCAATGTAGAGAACGTAAAGCTGTGATGATTTTAAGTTCTTGATTAAAAATGCTAAGTAAAACACTTTACTTTAGACAATAAAAGTACATAAATGACAGCACAAGATCGATAGTAATCTACCATGCAAAATAAAAGCATGTGTACTGTAGCCCGAGGTGATAGCTCCAAGTCGTTCTGCGTGCTCCATGTAGCTCCCGCTTTTCGACCAATGTGACATCACCGGTAACTCCCAGCCAACACTAGGGGTACTCTTCTTCCCCCTTATCCTCCTGAGATGTAAAGGGGCCATGCACTCTAAACCAAATAACAACTAGCAACCAACTCGCCTCAAAAGGTTGAGCTACCACTCGTACACAAGCTGGGTATCCCAAATCCCACAAGATAAGTCAGTCAAATAAAAAATTATGCAGCATAATGTTACACATAAAGTAAGAGATCCATCCTCCTCCTCCTCCTCCTCCCTCCTTTATATAGAGTTTATAAGTGATTTCTTTCCCAATTTCCCATTTAATTTATTTTTCAATAATTCAGTAAAATCCTCCCCCGTACACATGTCACCCATCCCCTTCGTTGCACCGAAAATTAATTTCATTAGTTATTTAATTACTCCTATTTCCCTCACCCACCTAAAAGCATTCCTAGAATCGCTCCTAGGTGTCCCCATATTCACTTACACATGTTAATGACTTATGCCCTTGCTAAATTCCTAGTTGAGTTCAATTTAGAAAGTTCTTAAAGGCAAGATTCGTTAATAAGTTATTCATTCTGCTTTTTCCTTATGTTTCGCTTTTTCTTTATGTTTACCCCTTTTTCCCTTAGTTTCCTAATTCTTTTAAGTTTCCCTCTTTTCCACTTTTATCTAAAACTCAAATTAGCAAGTCTAGAAAATTAGCTTTTCCCCTTCTTCTTTTTAATTAATAAATTTTAATTAGCATATGTAACAAACAATCATTTCCCCCTTTTTAAGAATTTAATCCCTCAAAGTAATTGATTTTAATAAATTAATTGAATTTCTTACCCCCTTCTCGTCCCATGTTTAAATATGAATAAATTATTTTTTTACCACAAGTATCACTTTGACGTAGATTTTAATTTCCTATGTTGGGCGACATTTTTATTAGGGAAATTGTTTTTAAATATTTCTTATCATATCATTCATTCTAAGGCCATCTAGGTTTATTCACTTATTATTTAACAACACGATGTGCGATCAGGATGCACTAGGTGCTTCAAGGGTGCCACTCGCCTCATTTTGTTTCCCTTGTGTGATGTGCCCTTCAGGACGCACTACATTCTCCAAGGGTGCCACTCGCCTCTTTCCATTTTTCTTGCGCGATGTGCCCTTTAGGATGCACTACGTGATCCAAGGGTGCCACTTGCCTCTTGACTGACTTGGTATACATCAAAAAGCCCTGGAGTCAATACTTTGCCAGGTGATCTTGTGGGATACTAAGGGCCTCTAAGGAATAAGGCCCCTGCCTTATTGCACGCCCTTTAGAATCATCGTGAGCGATTGTCGCAATCATCCATCACAACATCGTTGGTCTTCTTGAACTAGGTAATCGTTAACCTACAGTTCCAGCCACTACGGGAGTGCTAGTAAGTTGTGGTAGGGATGTTGTCTGCACCTCTCCCTAAATGTCTCTGGTAGTTGTGCATGACCCCTCTACTCCACATGTGAGTCTGATCGGCAAGCTATCATTAGCCTGCATCATCAATGAATCATGTGAGAAATAAAATCCATAATCATAACATCTAATCAGATGCACATATGTCATATATACAACAATCAAACCCCAATAGTCCACTCCCTGACTCGAATCAGAGTCCAAGGGTTTCATCAATGCCTTTGCATCCTCGATGTCCAAAATCCCACACACTCAGGAGAACCTAGTCAATAGCACCTGTCTATGTCAATACATCAAAATAACATGTCATCATATCCATAATGCCTCATAATCATAATCAAATGCCCAATAGTATAATAATATGGATCACTTGCAAGCAAGTGTCCTCAAAGAATAAGTTCACTCAGTGCACAGAAGAGCGGGATGTTACATACATCCCCTCTTGGTCTAAATTTCGTCTTGAAGTTTCACAGTATATAAGTGTCGAAATAATGTGTATCACAGTGTCATAAGTCTATCTATCAAACAAAAATGGAAACTGCTAGCACATATCATATGAGTCCTCCCAAGTTGCCGAGTGCGGACTATAGTTGTCCCACTGGACCTTGACCTGATCTATTGTTCGATTTCGAATCCAATGATCTAGGATGCGGATCGGCTCAGCCATGAGCACCCCCTTGTTTGATACCTGCAAGTAACTCATGTCAATAACATGTGTAGGATCACTAATATAATGTCTCAAAACAGGTACGTGAAAAACATCGTACATACTCCTCAAAGAATCAGGAAAGGGTAGTCGATGGTCCATGGGCCCCTTCTTCTCCACAATCTCAAAAGGTCCCACAAACCTAGGAGAGATTTTATCTCCCCTTCCAAACTTGATCGAACTCTTATGAAGTTTTACCTGCAAGAAGACTCGATCGCCAACTTCCTAACTATGGTCAACATGGTTCATATCGACATAACTCTTTTGTCGATCTTGCACTTGTTTCATCCTTTATCTTATTATTTACATTTAATCTTCCATTTCTTGGATCGCTTCTAGTCCCACCAATAACTTATCCTCAAGTATATTCCAACTCAAAGGCATCTAACATGGTTTCCCATAAATAAACTCTAAAGGCACCATCTTGATGGTGCTTTGGTAACTGTTGTTATATGCGAATTCTACCAGTGGCAAGAATTCCTCCCAATGCTTCTGTTGGTCCATCATGTACATACGAAACATGTCCTCCAAGACTTGGTTTGTTCATTTGGTATGCCCGTCTATCTCCAGGTGATACGCAGTACTAAACTTAAGTTGGGTTCCCAAGGCCTCTTGGAAACAAGTCCAAAATCGTCCAATAAACACCGATCCTCGATCAGATATAATCCTCTTAGGCACTATTATCGGACTAATCGGTAAGTGCGGACACTAACTGATCTCCCTAAATCCACCTAGATCTAGAACAAAACACACCAGAACATGACGCTTTCCTTAAGTTTTAGATATTGAATAAAGAGGGATGAGTGACATACCGTTTAAATGTCGCTTCCTCTCGTCATTTCCATCCTAGCTCTATTCCAATGCTCATACAATGATGAATCTGCGAAATAACACAACCAACCAAAGTGATAGTAATAGCATAAAATCAACATAAACCTATGTATGTGATCAAGGAATCATAAAATAAAACACAACAAGATTTATAGGAAAGAATCATATTACTGTATCATATTGAATATAAAAGAGAGATTACAACCATGGCCTTGATGTCGTAAGGTCCCTTCCAATTGTCCTTCATTCCCCACACACTTCTTGCTCCAAGGATTCTGAGACCATGGATTTGATATCTACTCACAATCTATCTTGACAAAGCAAATCTCAAAGCCACTCCAACCAAGCTAATAATTCCAGGCCAACCAAAGCTTAAGAACCCCTTCTCCATGAGAGCTCCTCTCCTTTTATAAGTTGAAGAGGATAAGGTGAGGAGGTTAGGATGATCCCACTAAATCATGAAAGTGAGTAAGATCTAAACCATTTGGATGCCACCTCACCATAGAAGTTTCTCCTTCTAGAAGATTCAAGAAAACGCTCATTTTTCCCACGTGTAAGCATTCTCGCACCCTGCCTATAGAGCAGACCACGAACAGTTCACACCCTAAGTGTGGGAAGCCTGTGAGAATCAAGCATTCTTGCACCCTAATACATAGGCAGCCTGCGAACTTCCTTTTTTATAGGGTTTTTACAAGGGAAAATGTAACTTCTTTTCTTAGGAAACATTCTTCTCCCTTCTCTCTTCAGGAACTCAGGCCACTGACCCCTCTGAAGGAAATAGATAGGTTTACATCATTAACATTCATAGGGATGATGAAAATAATGTGTAACAGGCACACCATGCAGCCTCACAATCTCACTGATGACAACTCTAGCTATGTCAGGTGCCTAATACATCGTATGCATAGGAATAAAATGAACACTCTTTGTAAGAGTTTCTACTACAACAAAAATTGAGTTGTGTCTCCTTGCTATCAGTGGAAATCCAACAATGAAATCCATTGAAATAACCTCCCATTTCAATTCTGGAATAGCATGTGGCTGTATTAATCCTGTTGGATGTCTATGTTTAGCCTTTAGTTACTAACATTATAGACATCTGGCCACATTGTTGACTATGTTTTCCTTCATTCCCTTCCAGAAGAATAAGGGTTTAAGGTTCGCCCTCATCTTCGTGACTCCCAAGTGAGCCATCTAAACTTCTTTGTGAGCCTCGTTTAGGATGAAACTCCTAAACTCGTCATTCGGTGGTACATAAATTCAATTTTTAAATCTCAATATTCCATCGTCTTCCAACATAAATCATTCAAATCTTGTAAACGTCATTGTGTTTTGTCCGATAAAATTCTTGACCTCTTTGTACCAGTAATTGTTGCACTATAAAGTTAGAATCTTTTCACCTAGATTCATCTGAAGAGGCAAAATTGAAAAGATGCAAGGTCTCAGACTCAATGTATCTACCACTCGGTACATTGTTCCTTTTATGTAAGTAATCTTGAAATCGTATTCACTAAGAAATTTTGACCAACGTTGTTGTCGCACGTTTAGTTTACTTTTTGTAAAGATGTGTTATAGTCCACAGTGGTCTATTTTTAGTTCAAATTTTCGCCTAATAAGGTAGTGTCTCCAAAATATTAAGGCATAAACAATGGGTAACAACTCGAAATCGTGTGTCGCATAGTTCTCCTCATGCCTTCTCCATTTCATCCAGATGTAAGAGATCACTCGATCGTCTTGCATCAAGACTCTTCCTAAGCCTTCCTTGGATGCGTTAGTGCATACCAAGAAGTCTACATCCATGTCAGGGAACTTTAGTACCGGTGCTATTGTCAATAGCTCCTTGAGCCTCTGAAATGCCTCCACACATTTCTCGGTCCAAACAAGATTCTTGTTCTTCTTCTACAATTCCATGATTGGATTTTCTATCTTTGAAAATCCCTCGACAAACTGTCGATAGTATCCTACTAAACCCATGAAGCTACGCACTTCCAGAACATTCGTCAGTGCATGCCATTCCATAATAGCCTCGACCTTTGCTGAATCCATGATGGTACCTTCGTCAGAGATGGCATGCCCTAGGTAGTGAATCCTCAATTGATAAAATAATCATTTGGACAATTTCCCATACAATTTGTGCTCTCACAGACACTGTAGTACCAAGCGCAAGTGCTCGTCATGATCCTCCATCGTCCGAGAATAAATCAAAATATTTTCAATGAATACTTGGACGAACTTTTCCAAGTACTCATGGAACACCGTGTTCATCAAAATCATAAATACCCCTGGGGTGTTTGTTAGTCCAAATGGTAAAACAATAAACTCATAATGTCCAAACCTCATCTTAAAGGCGGTCTTGGGGACATCCTCCTCCTTGATCTATATCTGGCGATACCCTGATCTCAATTCAATCTTTGAAAACACCGTCACAACCTTCATCTGATCAAACAAATCATCAATCCTTAGCAACAGATATTGATTCCTGATCGTTTCCTTGTTCAATTGATGGTAGTCAATGTAGATTCTCCACAACCCATCCTTCTTTCATATTAAAATAACAGGTGCACCCCATGGTGACACACTTGGACGTATAAGTCCCAGGTCCAACAACTCCTTCAGTTGCATTCTCAACTCTGGTAACTCCGGGGTTGACATCCGATAAGGTGTTTCTTGCTATTGGTTCAATCCCCAGTTTCAGGTCTATGGTAAACTCCATTTCCCTCTTTGATGGAATCCCAGGTAACTCCTCCAGGAAGACGTCTGCAAACTCTCACCACAGGAAGGTGTTCTATACCTTCTGCTACTCCCTTCTCGTTTAACGTAAGAATCACATAAAGCTTACATCCCTTGCACATGCTCTTCTGCAGCTGCAAGGAAGAGATGAACCTTAGGGAAAATCCATGGTTCCATCCTACAATCATGCACCTAAGTCCCTCATCATTGACCAAGCTCAATCATTTTGTCTTACAGTTGAGTATCACCTCATGCGATTCCAACCAGTCCATACCGATCACGATGTCATAATATCCTAAGATGGTGATGTACAGGTTGGCCCTGATGACAAACTCTCCCAGGCTAAGGATACAACCCGTAACCTTCCCTCCAACCTTCTGTTTGACTCCCGAAGCCATCTCTACAAGGCTAAGCTCATCCTTTTCGACTACATTTACCTTAATCCTTTTTAGCACTGCACTAGAAATGAAACTCTATGTAGCATAGGGATCTATCAAAATACTAAGGTTCTGGTCAGGGATGGTACCTAATGTCTCGAGCACAGTCGACAGGTACTCTTCCTGAAATTTATTCACCACTGCATGAATCCGATGGGCCTTGCCCAAATCTCCCACGGTAGTGGGTCCATCTGATCCAGATTCTATAGTCCTCTCCATTGGGCAGTCATGCTGGTAGTGTGGATCCCCACATGTCCAACACCCCTTCTTCGGTCCAGTACCCCTAGTACCCGAAATAGATGCTGACGACCCACTGGCCTGGAATCCTGGTCTATTTTGTTGAATAGGCCTAAATTGTTGTTGTTGCAGTCGACATTGTCATTGATGTTGTGGTCCCTAGTAAGGATTTTGTTGTTTAGGTGTTGGTCATCGAGGTGTAGTGAAGTTGGATCCTCTATGGAAGCCACAATATCCTAGAGTATGTCTGACTGGTGTATGATGCTACTACACACCAGATGACACCTGCCTTGCTGGTCTCGCTGGAGTCCTACTCTGACCCCCACTGATAAGCTCCTTCTCTGCTATGAGGGACTTATGGATGACATCATGCAAGTTCTAAGGCATACAAATCCTAAACTTTGCATGTATCCTGACATTAAGGTCGAACAAGAACCTGTTGACCTTAAGTTTCTCGGTATTAAGATGCAGAGCATACCAAAGAAACTCCATAAAATGGGCCTCATACTTGGGTACCATATGATCGCCCTATGATAAGGTGTTGAACTCATTGAGATAACTCTCAATGAATTCCTCTGATACATACCCCTCTCAGAACCATTCCTCGAACAGTTCCCATGGCATGTCTTCGACGACCATGTTCAATTATGGTAGGAGCGTCTTCCACCATAGAAGAGTGCTCCCCTTCAGTTGAAAGACTTCCATGAGGACCTTCATGTTGGAGGTATAGTCATGACATGCAAAGAACATCACCATATTCTCCAACCATGCCTCGGCGGCTAGATCGTCTGGGGCACCAAAGAACTCGAGAAATTTGACCTTCTCTAGTTCGAGGTGAATGCTACCAATACCAACTAGAGCGCGCAGTGAGCCCTCAGGGGGTGCTGATGCCCTGGCCTCATCTCTGTCCAAATGGTTGATCAATGCCTCAGATTTGCGTTGAAAGGACCTCATCAACCCAACCACATCACCCACCCCTATCTTCTCCTTCCCGACAACCTGTTCGTCTCCCTGGGGGTTAGACCCCTCAAGCGTGGATGCTACTGGAGGCATCGTGCCTCCTCCCCTAGAACCACGTCATCTACCTCCATGGTGTCCTCTAACCATGATTATCTGCATGAATACAAGTCAAATTAATTAGCAACATTATAATCAAATATCAAATCAACGAAATCTGTAGTGTTCCCAAGTCGCGGGTTGAACCTTCTCTGATGCCATATGTAACGACCCCTCTTCGTTATGACTACAAGCGAAGAATTTTTTTTTTTTGGCAAGAATGCAATGACGACAACAGTTAAACCACCCAACCAGAAAATGGACACCACACACGTAGATCAGGAAACAGATAACAACAACTCAACACCCTAACACATCGGGCAACTGATAGAATAGGCAAAAATCAGAGACAGATAGAAATGACTACCCACCTGACATGACCATGACAACGCCTACCAGCTAAGGGACAATATCCACAACCCCAACACAACGGCTTCGACAACCACTAACTAGAACCTCTATGGAATGCAAACCAAAGCATGAAGGTGTTACAACCTAATCACCAACAACAACTACAACGAACAATGCCCACAACGGAAGTCACAGACTCCGTCCAAGTCATCATTCACCCCTATCCATTGGGGCACGCAATGATCCCCTCATTAGGAATCATGTCGTCGCCAGGTGATGGGTGTGAAAACAATCGAGGTGCAACAACATAAAAAGATCCTCAAGACAAGCTAAATGTTATGTGCCAAGAGATCAAAGGAATATCTAAACACTAGACAACTAACCCTAGCACCCAATCGACAAGTCAACCAGATGACTAAGACATTCATGCAACACAATAATCTCCTTGCACAACAAATCAATATGTACATTAATTAAAGGACATTGTTATCCATCGAGGAAATTCTCCGTCGAGAATCCATTCTACAAAAATTATTATTAACTAATAATATTTTATTAACATAAAGGTCTCACTACCTGATCAGGGGATCAAATTTTGCTCAAAAATTCAAAGTGCTCGGAATCACTTCAAATCAAACAAGAGAATAGGCCTTGTTGTTGTGAACCCAATGCAACTTGTTTGGGTTCAAACGGACGTCGGGAGCGAGAGATATCGTGCTCTGTTCGAATCGTCAAACAGGTAAAAAAAGGATGCTGACTGGGTAGTCTGTACAGGCTGACGTGGCAGAGATCGTACATCTGTACGCTGACATGGCAGAGTTCATGTGGTAGTTTTGGATTGCCTGAAAATTGGATGAATCATGTTTCGACACGTGGCAGTTTTTGGTTTGTGGTTGAGTGCCACGTGGCCCAGTCATGGGCTGCCATGTGGTACCATTATCTTGGTTATTGGTTCAAAAATATATGGAGTCCGTGGGATTCGAACCCCAGACCTCCCCACCGTTCAAACCTTTGCAAAGTCTGTTGTAATGCCCCCCACGTATTAGAGAGGTGATGAGGAGACTCAGTGGCCTGGGCACCCCCACTAGGTCATAGTCTCACACCGAAGGGGGGAAAGTCAAGAAGTTAAAAGTTATATTTTAAAGTTGACTTAAGAAAGGAAAAGGATAAAGGAGTAAAAGATAACTGAATAGAAGAATAGAAGATTAACCCTGGGATTTAACCTAACTCAACTGAGAATTAGAAGGAAAAGTATAAGTAAGAGGTTGGGGTGCACCTATTACTCATTCGGGTTTTGGATTAGCATTTGCTATTGCTCTTGAGCATTCAGTTTGGGGGTTTTGTTGTACAAACCCTTGTGAGAAACTCAGTGGTGAAATATCCACTCACCTTGTTCTGTAGCTTGGTCTCGGGGATGAAATACTCCTCCACACCATTCTAGTCTCAGCCCATCTCCATCTAGCACTTCAGAAGGTTGCAAGTTGTATTGCTCTTGTGTTTCTAGGAAGGGAACACCATCATCTAGAGGGAGGTTCGATCCATCTTATCCTAAGGGCCTGGGGCCATTCCAACAATTGGGTTTTGTTTGCAGGGGCAGGACCATCAGTTTGAGGGATTTTCTGGAGGGTTATCATCATTCTACATTTGTCTGCAGATTGGGACGTCTTGGAGCCATAGGGGACGTCCTGTAATTCAGTAAAACTCAGATCTAGGGAGATCTTCTTGAGATCTGATTCGAAAAATTCTCCCATGGGATTCTCATAGCCTGATCTAAATTCTTGGAGAGTTTCAGATCATTTAGAGGCCTCCTTCATCAAGGACAAACCAGATAGGGTTTCAGCCATCCAGTGAGGCACCCCATTCAGTGGGAAATTCAGATCTATGGGGTTTGAGAGTGGATTTGGGAATTTGGACATCTGGGTTGTCCTTACAGTTGCCCGATATATCATTTGGCATATTTCTTGGGATGATTGGACACTTTTGGTAGCAGGGCGGAATTATTGAGGGCTTCAACATTCTAGCAGAACATGGCACTTTCCATCTTGGAGGTTGAGCATTAGTACGGCTCAGATCTGCTTGATTCAGTCTTCATTGTATATCCAGCCTTTGCAGGCTTATTTTGTATTGTCGGGAGCATTTTGTAGAAGCTCATATCTATTGCTTGTACGACCATCTGATGTTTATGCCAGATCGGCCATCTATTGTATTGATCTTACATTTCTCATAATAAAAAAGGTCATATCTTTGCTTGTTCTTCTACATCTTGAATATATTGTGATCTCCATGTGTTGATGAATCTTGTATGAACTTAATAACTCAATAAATTAGTAGTATTTAGTGATTCCAAGAAAGAATTTGGCTTGGGATCATTACAGTGGTATCAGAGCCTTGATCCTCCAAACTTGTGGAGAGATCGGTGCATGCAAAAGTAAAGGGGAATTGTTATGGGTCGAAGGAAGAAAAACAACAGTGAAACAGAGGTAGAAATGGAAGGGTCAGGAGACGACCATGAGCCTCAGGGATTGGCTCTCTTAGTAATTGAATTTGGTAAGTTCCAACAAAACATGAACCGCACATAAAGCACATTGGTCCAACAGTTGGATGAGTATCAGGAAACCAACAGAAGGGGACATGCCAAAATCTCTGAAACCTTGAAGAAAGTTGATGAGAATCTACAGAAAATGAACGAGAACCAAACTAGGATAACTGACCTTCTGATGCAAGTAACCCATCGAGGCAAATATCCTGATACATATGGGAATAAGGAGGCTGGACATTCCGGTGGAACCCATGAGGAAGTCAGATATAACCCGGAGAAAGCACCAGGATCTGAAGGAAGTCTTGGAGATGGCACGCTCCATGGGCAGATGGGTAGCAGGACCAATCATAGGCCATACGTGCCAGTGTTCACAGATGAACCACTAGGCCAACACTCAGGTAGCAGAGCTAACCACAGACCATACATGCCCACATTTATAGATGAGAAAGGGCAGCATGAACAGGTTGAAGATTTTGTGGCACATTTAGCTAGAAGTACCAGGGAATACTACATCTTGGATATGAAAGTTCAAAGACAGATGTCCCTAGACTAGTATTGTCAACTCATGTTCAGAAACCAGCCTAGGATGAACCACAGGGGCAGCTTTGAGTTTGAGCAAAGGGCAGGGAAGATAGAGATTTCATACTTTGATGGTACGGCTAAGATGACAACACAAGCATGGGTGCAGAAACTGGATACTTACCTATAGCTTAACCCCATGAGAGAGATGGAGGCCATCAAGTTTGCCACTATGTAATTGGATGGCAAGGCCCACAACTGGTGGTACCATGGGCTCACCACACTTGGCCACAACCAGATTGTATCCTATACAGAATTCACTCAGAGGCTCATTGATAGATTTGATCTAGGAGATCCTGAGTTACATTTCTGGGAGCTCACCCAACTCAAGAAAACAGGTATGGTTGAGGCATACATTGATGAGTTCCAGAGGTTGGCAGTGATGGTGCATGATATGTCCCCAACCAGGCTCATGATGCTCTTTACAGAAAGATTGATGGAACCCTTGAAGGGTTGGGTTAAGGCCTTCAAGCCTACTAGCCTACAGGAAGCCATTTGGAAGATGAGGTATCTGGGTCCAGCTGCTAAACCAAAATTCATACCCATACAACCTCTTAACAGTGGTGGAAGAGATCAAAGGCCTCCAATAAACTAGGGAGAATGTGACCCTAAGGGTTATGACAATGGTCGTGGCAGAATAGATGACAACACCAGGAGGGAACTGAGAAGGAAGCAACTCTGCTTCACATGCAAGGAGCCATGGAATCCCTCACACAAGTGCATGGTACGAGGACATGTACATTACATTGAGGTCACTTCAGATGATGAAGAAGAGGATGAGTATGGTCAGATACAAAACATGGAGGCCAAAATGTTAGAGGCAACAGAAGAGGAGGTTCCATAATTAGATTGTGCGGCTAGAGAGAAGGCTACGTTGGCATCTATCAGCGGGGTACCCAAGTTCAACACCTTCAATATGAGAGGGTCCTTACAAGGATAGAGAGTGTCGGTTCTGATTGATGGAGGAGCTTCCCACAATTTCATTGATGCAACATTACTGAAGAGGAGGCACATACCTACAGTAGAGTTTGAAGGATTCAAAGTGGAGGTAGCAGGTGGTAGTACTATGC
>ML779778.1:382946-400309 GCA_009831015.1 Picea engelmannii
CCAGAGTGGTCATGGCCAAGAGGATGGAAGCCATCTTCAGAAGGGAAGAAATTGTATACGCAGCGGAATGTAAGGTCTCAACACGGGTGGATGAGAAGGGAAAGGTGAATTACACACCAGAGATCAAAAGAATCCTTGACAAGGACCAGAAAGTGTTTGGGCCGATTCCTTCAGGTGTGCCACCAGACAGGGGGTTTGATCACATCATTGAGCTAGAAGTAGGGGCTAAGCCTATTATCACCACACCCTATAGGCATCCCAAGAAGTATAAAGATGAGATATAGAAGGCCATAAGACCAAGTTCAAGCCCATTTTCTTCGTCAGTAGTCTTGGTGAAGAATAAGGATGGAACAATGAGAATGTGAATTGACTTCCGAGCTTTGAATAAAAAGATGATCAAAAACAGGTACCCCATACCCAGGATTGATGAGTTGCTGGATGAGATGCATGGAGCTATATATTTCACAAAAATTGATCTTCGCTTGGGCTACCATCAAATCAAGATGAGGGAGGAGGAAATCTCAAAAAAAACCTTTAGGTGTCACTATGGCCATTATGAGTTTTTGGTGATGCCCTTTGGGTTAACCAATGCCCCAACCACATTTCAGTCTTGCATGAACCATGTGTTCAACAAACAGCTGAGGAAACACTTGTTGGTATTCTTTGATGAGTTGCTCATTTACAGTAAGACCTGGGAGGAACCCCTTCGACATGTGGACCAAATCCTTTCAATCATGGAAGAACAGTCACTATACGCCAAGGAATCCAAGTGTGAGTTTGGAATGACAAAAGTGCTTTACTTGGGACACATCATAAGGGAAAAATGGGTACATGTACACCAGGAGAAAATAACAGCCATTAGGGAATGGCCTACTATGAAAACACTCATAGAACTGAGGGGATTCCTGGGCCTATGCACATACTATAGGAAATTTTTCAAAGGGTTTTCTCAACTATGTGCACCCTTCACTGACCTTCCTAGTTCTAGATCTTCCTGCTTTTGGCATACCCTTTGAAAGAGGTCATGAGCACCTGCCCAGTTCTAGCTCTTCCTGATTTCGGCATACCCTTCACTTTGGAGTGTGATGCCTCGGGGGAAGATATAGGGGTTGTGTTGATGCAGAACATGCACCCCATTGCCTATGAAAGCCGGAAACTCAGGGGTACTGAACTACTTTACAACATTTACGACAAAGAAATGTTGGCTATCATGCATGCACTAGCCAAATTCAGCCAATATTTGGTAGGTGCAAGGCTTGTGGTCAAATCAGACCATAATAGTCTTAAATATCTATTGGAGTAGAAGGATTTGAATGAAAGAAAACAAAAATGGGTAAGAAAAATACAAGCCTACGACTTTGACATTGAATTCGTCAAAGGAAAGAACAACGCAGTGGCCGATGCATTATCCAGAAGGCCATCCATTTTTTCCATGTTCGGTATGTCAGTTGACTGGAAGGAACACTTGATAGTGGAATATGGAAAGGATCAGTTCGCTTGTCAATTGTTGGACGAGTGAATATAGGATGACAACTTCAGGGTCATAAATGACCTCATCTATTACAAAGGTTGGATCTTCTTAGTTCCTAGATCAGCTCTCAAAGCTAAGATCTTGTATGCATGTCATAACTCACCAGTAGTGGGGCATCAGGGCATCAATAAGACATACGGGAAGGTGAGAGAAAGTTTTTCATGGAAAGGCCTCAAGGAAGATGTGATGAATCATGTCAAATAATGCACTACATGCCAACAAAACAAGGATGAGCACACGCACCCTGCAGGACTGTTGCAACCCCTACCTATTCTAGAGCACAAGTGGGAAAGTATATCCATGGATTTCATCACTGGGTTTCCCAGAGCATAGTGAAAATATTGCATTTTCATGGTGGTAGATAGGTTGATGAATTTTTCACACTTTTTTACCATAGCCACAGACTTCAGTGCAGCACAGGTGGCCGAATTATTTTTCAAAGAGGTGTTCAGACTACACGGCCTACCCAAAACCATCACCAGTGACAGGGACAATAGATTCATGAGTACATTTTGGCAGGAGTTGCTCAGATTAGTGGGTACGACATTGAATCCTAGTACTATCTATCAGCCTCAAACGAATGGTCAGTCTGAGATAGTCAACAAATGGGTGGAAGGTTACCTCAGAAACTACGTAGAAGGACAACATAAACATGGGTCAGATGGTTACATTTGGGAGAATATTGCTACAACACCACCCAACATATGTCCATTGGCATGTCACCCTTCAAAGCTTTATATAGCTATGATCCTTTATCATTTGTGGAGATTGCATTTGGTGACAACAAGGCTTCGATGGTACAGGATTGGATACAGCAGATCCAAGACATTCTCAGGGAATTGAAGGATCATTTACAGAGGGCGCAAGACCAGCAAAAGGTCCAAGCAGACAAGCACAGAGTTGATCGTACCTTTGAGGTTGGTGATTTAGTATATTTTAGGTTGCAACCATACAGGCAGGCCTCCATTAAAAGAAGCGGAGCAGAGAAACTGCAGCCACGTTTCTTTAGACCTTACAAAGTTAGCAGGAGGATAGGGGTCGTAGCTTATGAGTGGAGCTTCCACGGGGTAGCAAAATTCACAACATCTTCCATGTCTCGTGCCATAAGAAATCCCTCGATCAACATGTCAGGCCTATTGAGGCATTACCTCCTATGGATGAGGAGGGACAACTTGTTTTGATTCCAGAGGAGGTGTTAGAAGTCCGAGAGAAGAGGCTCCGAAACCAAAGCGTCAAGGAGTATCTGATCAGGTGGAAGGATTTGCCCATTGAGGATGCCACTTGGGATCAGGAGCATGTGGTTAGAGAAGCAGGTTTGGAATTGCTTGAGGACAAGCAATTTCAAGAAGGGGAGACTGTAATTTCCCCCACCTCTTAGAGAGGTGATGAGGAGACTCAGTGGCCTGGGCACCCCCACTAGGTCATAGTCTCACACTGAAGGGGGGGAAAGTCAAGAAGTAAAAAGTTATATTTTTAAGTTGACTTAAGAAAGGAAAAGGATAAAGGAGTAAAAGATAACTCAACAAAAGAATAGAAGATTAACCCTAGGAGTTAACCTAACTCAACAGAGAATTAGAAGGAAAAGTATAAGTAAGAGGCTGGGGTGCACCTATTACTCATTCTGGTTTTGGATTAGTATTTGCTATTGCTCTTGAGCATTCAGTTTGGGGGTTTTACTGTACAAAACCTTGTGAGCAACTCAGTGGTGAAATATCCACTCACCTTATTCCGCAGCTTAGTCTCGGGGATGAAAGACTCCTCCATACCATTCTAGTCTCAACCCATCTCCATCTAGCACTTCAGAAGGTAGCAAGTCATACTGTTCTTGTGTTTCCAACAAGGGCGCACCATCATCTGGAGGGAGGTTCGATCCAGCTTATCCTGAGGGCCTAGGGCCATTCCAACAGTTGGGTTTTGTTTGCAAGGGCAGGACCATCAGTTTGAGGGATTTTCTAGAGGGTTATCATCATTCTACATTTGTCTGTATATTGGGACGTCTTGGAGCCATAGGGGACGTCCTGTAATTCAGTAAAACTCGGATCTAGGGAGATATTCTTGAGATCTGAGTCTGAAAATTCTCCCACGGGATTCTCATAGCCCGATCTATATTCTTGGAGAGTTTCAGAGCATTTAGAGGCCTCCTTCATCAGGGATGAACCAACTAGGGTTTCAGTCATCCACTGAGGCACCCCATTCAATGGGAAATTCAGATCTACAGGGTTTGAGAGTGGATTTGGGAATTTGGACATCTGGATTGTCCTTACAGTTGCCCGATCTATCATTTGGAATATTTCTCGGGATGATTGGACACTTTTGGTAGCAGGGCAGAATTATTGAGGGCTTCAACATTCTAGCAGGACGTGGCACTTTCCAGCTTGGAGGTTGAGCATTAGTACGGCTCAAATCTGCTTGATTCACTCTTCATTGTATATCCAACCTTTGGAGGCTTATTTTTTATTGTCGGGAGCATTTTGTAGCAGCTCATATCTATTGCTTGTATGGTCATCTGAGGTTTATGCCAGATCGTCCATCTATTGTATTGATCTTACATTTCTCATAATAAAAAAGGTCAGATCTTTGCTTGTGCTTCTACATATTGAATATATTGTGATCTCCATGTGTTGATGAATCTTGTATGCACTTAATAACTCAATAAATTAGTAGTACTTAGTGATTCCAAGAAATAATTTGGCTTGGGATCATTACATCCGCCCTGCCAACGGACCACGCATTGTTCCTTGTTAACTATATGTGTTGAAATATATTTGAATTAATGTAATGTTTTATATGGCGGGGGGTTGGGCCAGGGCTTAGCCCCGACCCGCGGTTCTATTTTTTATACATATGACCATTACCATATTATATGCATGGGAGTTGGTATTACAAACGTTTCCCAGCCCTGGTTTCACATGTGACCTTGCCACGGAGCGCATGGGGAAGTTGTGTTTAAAACTTAGCCCTTTTATATTTGCGCGAGGTCACATGACCCACATGTGCCCACGAGTTTGATGGTTAGGGGCTGGTGCACCCATAACCATCCTACAGTTTGCACCGTTGGCGTGGTTTCATTCGATGCCGTATTTTTACGCTTTAAATGGCGTGTGTGCTAGGTTGAACGTACAAGGGTGAAATTTGTAGATGCAGAGACAACAAGCTTGAAGAGGAGACTTCCAAGAAGCCTAACTTCTTCGTTTTTTGGCCAAACGAGGTGCTGAAAAAGCCTAGCTAGGGGTTTTTGGATGCTTTGAAGCCATTGGAGAAGTCTATTGGTCATTTTGAGCACTGTAAAGAACGTTTTTTAGCACTTTGAGAAAACAATACTAATGATCCATTGGAAGCTGGACCAGGAGATGTAGCCCAAGAGAGGGGTGAACTCCTTTATCATTTGTTGTGTTATGTGTTTATGTTCATTGATTATGTTGTTGTTTATATGCATATTAAATGAGTAAATCCTATTAATAATGTGTTGCAAAGTTGATCCATTTTCTTTTAACACATAAAAGTTTACTTGCAAATATTTTCAAGATTACAAGTCTTCTTCATTTTTAGATCAAGTTGGTATCAGAGCATAGGTTTTTGAAGACTTGATTATTTTGCAAGTATTTTGTTTCTGATGCTCACAAGGTTGAAACTCAGAAGATGAGAAGGTCAACTTGTGGAGCCAAGTTATCATCCTTCAAGGAGGAAGCATATACAATCACCGCAAGTTTCAAGGAGGCATTCACCAAGTATGGCTCATGAAGAAAGTCATGAATGTGTTGCTGCAGAAGATGAAGATCTCAAAAAGGCTGTCATGGAAATGAGAGAGATGATGAAGATCTTAATGGAAAGGAATACATTATTGCAAGGTGAAGGCTCCAACCCTTACAATCATAAGGTAGACAGTGGTGATAAAACTCCAAATGGAAATGGAGGGAATGGTGCTTCTCCACCACCCTCTCCTCCATCTTCTTCTTCTTCTTCTTCTACCAATTCAAGACCTCTTCCGAATTCTCCAAAGGGACATGGTAAAAACTCCTTCGCAAATTCCTTCATTAAAGATTGATATTAAATTTGAATTGCCAATATACAATGGAGAAGTTAATGCTGAGAAATTAGATAATTGGATACGTCAGATTGAGGCATATTGTAGAATACAAAAAATTCAAGATGATGAAACCAAAATTCAGCTTAATTCTTTAAGATTGGATAGTGCAACACTCATTTGGTGGGAATCCAAGACTCAGGAAGATATGAATAAGAATGGTAAAATTTTAATTTCTTTGAATGATTTTATTGTTGCAATTAAAAAAAAATTTTAACGATTGGCATATAAGCAAAAGGCTACTATGGAATGGAAAATTTTTAGACAAACTAAAGGACAGAGTGTGCAAAGATTTACTCAAGAATTTAGGAGAAGAGCTTTGGTTTTGGGAGTAGAATTGTATTCTCAAGAAGCTTTACTCAAATACATTGGATCTTTACATAGTTATTTGAGACATACTATACTCATGTTTAATCCTTCAAATATAGATGAAGTTTGTGTTCAGGCTACTCATTTGGAAGCAAGAGGAAGGAACGAAACTCATGAGGGTAACAAGAAGCCTTTAAGCCGTGGAGACAAAGGAAAGAAGAAGTTCAAGGGCAATGGCAAAAAGAATGATGTTGTTAAGAAAGAGGGAGAAAAATTCACATGTAAACATTGTTCAAAATATGGCCATGATGAAGACCATTGTTGGAAACTTCATCCTGAAAGAAGACCCAAAAAGTTTGGCAACAACAACAAAGGGAATTCAAAGACTGCTGCAACCATTCAACATGATTTAGGTTTTGATTCGGGTGATGAAACAAAGATCACAGCCATGGGTTATCAAGGTAATGGTTCTAATGCAAGTACTAGTTCTTCAAGTAATAATGATCTCAATGAAACTCAACAAGAAAAAGAGAGAATTGAACTTTTTCACATAAGGGTTGTTTCAAAGCATACTAAGATAGATACTCTATTTGATACTAGATCTCAAGCAAACCTTGTATCTGAAGAAACTGTTAAGAAATTAAAGTTGGAAACAATTCCACATCCTAACCCATACCCTCTTGGTTGGATATGTGATAATGCTAAGTTACAAATAACAAGAAGGTGTAAACTTAGGTTTGCTATCACTGCAAATTTCATTGATGAGGTAGAGCTTGATGTTATTCCATTGGATATCTGTGGTATTGTGTTGGGAAGCCCATATTTGTACAATAGGAAATATATTTTTCATCATCATGAGAATAAGTATCATTTGTTTAAGAATGGAGTAGAGTACATTGTTAGAGCCCATACAAAGAGGATGAATTTATCACTTGTAAATGTGGGACAAATGAAGAGATTAGTCAATGCTAGTAAGAATTTTGTTCTCTTAATGATTAAACCTAAAGATGATGTTGAAAACAAAGCATTTCAAGGTTGTGATACAAAGTTGAAATCCGATCTATATGAAGTTGTTAATCAAATTGATGAAATGTTTAAAGAAACTGTTAGCAACATTACTTGTCTTCGGCAGAGGGATATCCAGGTCTGCAGGTTGCACGAGAAGCGCCCAAGCACAACACACAGAAGAAATCTGTTTCAGCTTAGATAAAGCGAGCGAGCACCTTGATTTCAATGTTCAGGATGTATCCAAAGGATCAGATCAGCGGTGGGTGGGAAATTGTGATTAGAAAAGTTGCACTGAGGTTAGCACAATGGATAGCGCCCATAGCATGATCAGGAATGGATGAAAACCATTCATCCCAAAGGGCACGTGGCACGAGATCTGGTCACGTCAGCTTTTCAAAAGTCATGAGTTCAAAGGGTGAAGGTTTTATCTCTTTGAACATATTGAAACCCCAAACCCTGACAGCGCCGAAAGTGGGACTTGCGACATCACGAAACATTTTCAGCCGTCCATCCAAAGGGGACACTTGGCAGCAAATTGATCCATCTCGGCATTTCGCTCATCATGATTACAAGGCGCAAAGAGCAGCTCCGTTATATTTCGATGTGCGAGGTGCTGAGAGAGTCCCGGACCTGGGCCCACAGTATCGCCTGGAGAGTTAAGAGCTGTCAGATCTAGAGGGACGCATGGCGCCAGATTAAGCCATCTCGGCATATCTCTCATCGTGATTTTGAGTAGCAAGGATCAGCCCCTTCATATTCACAAATTCCGAGGGTGCCTTGGGGATAAGCACGTCTTCACAGCCCGTGGTCACTTGGGAAAGAAAAGATCTGCTCAAGAAGGATCGAAGGCATCGTGTATGTTCACAGAAGGAATTACTGCAATCTCCAATTTCCCTTTGATCCGATCTCAGTCCTGGTTTTCGTTTGGAGTAAATGAAGGCGAGAAAGGGTGGTGGAAACCTTTCCTCAGTCATTAAGTGCCTAGTATGGAAGGCCTGGCGAGCGGTCTGCTCGAGAGGGTCCTGTGTACCCATTTTTCTGAAGAAGACATGCCAAAGTCCTCTACTAGACAGAGAAGTCTGAGCACGCTAGCCCGACACTTAATGGCTCAACTACCCTCCTTACAGGAGACATGTGCAGTTAAGATGGCACGTAAAGAAGGATTTCAGTACGAATTTGACTGAAAAGATAGCGAGACCTGGGTGACTAGGCACGCCTCTGTTAGGCAAATTTTCCTGAGTATATAGTCTCAGTCTTTGTATTTTGTAATGGATCGATGGTAGAGCAAAGCTCCCGGTTGTAAAGTTTTAACATCACTCTAGTTATCTAGTTATGCATTTGTATGTGGGATTTCTTGTTTTATGACAGACAATCTTTCTTACTCCATGTAATTCTCATCTTATGCTGAGAGAGTTCGTGAATGACTGATTCACGTGAATTTTTGCAATCATGTTATGATAAAGGATTTATTGTTGCATTGTTGTATTCTCCAGTGTTTTGTGTTTGAATGTAAGAAGATCTTGCATTTAGATGCCTTCTTCTACAGTCTGTTAGGAACCTGATGTTTACAAAAGGATTTAGCATCTCTCTGATATAAGTCTTCCCCCTACTCACCCTTACTACAACTCACTGTCTGAAGTTATCTAAGACCTCACTTCCTCATGCATGCTTGGCCTAGTTTTGGAGTTAGAACCACATCATTGTGAGTTAACTTCCATTTTATCACCCCATTAAACAAATCGTGACATAAACTGATGGGCATCGGGCTCTTCTCCTACTACAATCCAGGGGTGACTTCTGACACTAACATTTCTGGCGCCATTGCCGGTGACGAAGTTGAAAATTTTCCTCGTGATTGAACGACATTGAACCTCTGATTTCGAAGGTGCATCGAGTATCAGAGCCTTTGAAGATTGCTACTGTGCACCCAGAGACTCCATTGTGACGACTCTGCTGGGGAGAACCTGCTCTATTAATTGTGGCCTTCAGAGGCAGACACATGCGGTCTCATCCACAGTTGCCTCTAGCTACACCTGAAACTAATCTAGAGGTGGTTCTCAGAAAAGGAAAGGCCCCTGAAGAGGAAGCTTCCATTGCCGAACCAGGTAATTTTCCATCTTGTTTTGTAAGAACTCCATTTTCTCCTCCTCAGATTCTTGACCAGCCCCCTTCAGAGGTTTCCCGTTTCCTGAACTTCGGGAGTGTTCCTGCTGAGTTTTCTCCACCTGGTTTGGGATTGGAGGGAGAAACCCTTGTCACTCCCCTCTCCTCCGAAGCTGTACCCTAGCATAGACCCAGGACCGTAGAAGATTTCCCCATGCCTAGTTTTACCACTCCCGCGCAAAGAGGAGCACCTGCTGACTTGATCTCGTTAGCCTTCTCCTTAAATCCCCCATTGTTTCCCACCCCACTTCGAGACTCATTCCCAGTAGCCCCTTCACAAACTAATTCTCCTCTGAGTTCTCCTCCACCTAATATCTCTATGGCTAGTGCTAATCCCCCCCTAAATAGAATGGATTCCATAGTCACTGCCAGATATGACCCCTTAATCCTACCTCATCCTATGAATCCTCTCCCTGTTGTATATTACTTGAAGTATATGCCCAAGTTCACTGGGGAAGGGGACATAACTGCAGAAGAGCACCTAGCTTCTTTCTACAGTTATGCAGACAACCTCAACATTGAAAATGAAGACGTCTGGATGAGAGTCTTCATCCAGAGACTGGATGACGAAGTGAGGAAATGGTTTAGAGGATTGGCCCCCGGATCTATCGTGGGGATCAAAGCCCTGGATAGTGTTTTCCTGAGGCAGTGGGGCGATAGGAAGGATTTCATGTATTACATGATAGAGTTCGGATATTTGAAGAATATGGATGGAGAGTCTGTCTCTGACTTCTCCAAAATATTTAATAAGATGTATAATAAAATTCCTGCCGAAATAAAGCCTTCAAAAGCCTCGGCCAAGATTTCTTATGCTAGTGCGTTTGAGCTAAGGAGGTGACTCTTATGAGAGAAAGAAGAGTCACCTCCTAGCTCAAATGAAATATGCAGCCATAGAAGTGGAATCTAATGTATTAGCAGCTGATAGACTGAGAAACAAGGCCAACGCAGATAGAAGAAAGGAAAGATCCAAAGCCTCAACTTCTATCCCATCAGTACCCCACCCTCAAATGGATGAACTGACCAAAATGGTGAAGTTTCTGTTTGCAGAGATGGAGCAAATGAAGATGGAAGGGAGACAAACATACAAGGGCCCTCAGAGCGCCGAAAAAAAAGGAAGTTTCAGGAGGCCAAACAATATCACTTCCCCAACTGTGCAAAGGGAGAGGGGAAGAGACAAAGAAGA
Source organism: Picea engelmannii (assembly GCA_009831015.1). NCBI lineage: Eukaryota > Viridiplantae > Streptophyta > Pinopsida > Pinales > Pinaceae > Picea > Picea engelmannii. The sequence goes on from ML779778.1 coordinate 393,225, forward strand.
ATAGAAGATTCAGGCCCCCTTCCAAAACAATTTTGTGGCCTAGGAAGAAGAAGGGGAAACAGGTGAGCTTGATCCTAAAATACATTGCTTCGGAGAAACTCCTCCTTTTCCTCATTTGAATCAATCAGCATACGAGGAGTCTCTCATGGACAATCAACTAAATGAACTGATCAAGGGAGACAAGACTAGTGGAAACCAAGGCAGATATGATCTGAGGTCTAAGAAAAAGACAGTAGCACCTGATGTTCCTGAGCGGTCCATTAGAACAGAGAAGCTTGCTGATGAAGTAGCAGACAGTCACAGAGGTAAGAATCCCTAACCCATCTCTCCCATAGTCCGGGGTCATGTTCCCAAAATAAGAGAAATTCTAAAGCTTACATCTTCTTTTAATTTCGAGCATGAAATCCAAAAGATCATAATCCCTATGCCCCTAACCAAATTGATTAAACATGAATGGTTCAAGAAATGCTTCTCTGAGCTTCTACAATTTGAGATCTCATTCCTTCCCACAGACTCCATCAATTTGCAAGATGAAAAGCCTGCGATTATCCTAGGTCCTCTGGTAGAAGATAGAAATGACTCATCCCATCCTTTCTACACTTCCCTGAATATACATGACAAGGTACTGCACAACTGTTTGATGGATTCAGGGGATTCTCACAACCTCATGCCCACAACTGTCATGGAATAGTTAGGGCTAGAAGTCACCCGAGCCTATCATGACCTCTATTCCTTCGACTCCAGGAAAGTTTAGTGTCTAGGAGTTATCAAAGACCTGGTCATGACCTTGTTCCAATTTCCCATGAAAATTGTGGTCATGGATATTGTAGTAGCTGATGTCCCCCCCAAATTCGGTATGTTGTTATCAAGATCTTGGATAAAAAGACTGGGGGGAACCTTGCAGATGGACCTCACATATGCTACTATCCCAGTGTTTAGAGGAGAACATAGGAGGCTATATAGGGAAGCCCAATTGGCCTACATAATCAGTGATGAAGCCAATCCTACCAACCATCCCATTTTTGCCTTGGACACTGATTTAGGTTCCAGTTTACTGCAACTCACTCATGCTCCCGAGCCTCCTCTTGAACTCAGAAAGAATCCCACCTCTCCTCATGAACTTCCTCCTTCCATCACCCCCGTTTGGAAAATGTTTTTTGATGGAGCCTTTTCTCGGGAAGGCGCTGGTGCTGGGGTGTTTTTTGTGTCACCTACCCAAGAAATCGTATCTCTGTCATACAAATTAGAATTTGAAACCACCAACAATGTGGCAGAGTATGAAGACCTTGTTCTAGGATTAAGAGATGTGAGGGAAATGGGAATTCAGGAGGTAGTTGTGTTCGGTGATGCAGAGTTGGTGGTCCAATAGATCGAAAACACTTATCAGGCTAAGCATCCTCGACTCAGAAGCTACAAAAATGAGGTATGGGACCTAATTGACAGCTTCTTCTCAGCATTTAACATTTCTTTCATCCCAAGAGAAGAGAACATAGTGGCAGATTCCTTGGCTACATCAACAGGAAATTTCAAAGTACCCTTGCCGCCCAAATTCAAATATGATGTGGAAGTAAAATACAGGCCCTCCATACCTGACAATGTCAAACATTGGAAGTTATTTGAGGATGATCTTGAGATCAAGAAATTCTTGGAGACTGTTGAAGAATTTTCAAAGATGCATATCGACCAAGATTCTGTCTATGAGGAAGGGCTTGATGGGGGTGAGTTGCTAAATAAAATAGCAAAGCATGACATTGTGCAGCTGCCCAACAATCATATTCCAAGAGGACTGGTTCCTATGGAAATGATTTTTGATAAAAACGATGTGTCATTAAAAGGGGAGACCATGAAGGATGACACTGGTACTGTTCAGTGCAATGTTGGGACCGAGAGTGAGCCCAAGTTTGTTAAGTTGTCAAGAAGCCTGACCGAGGAGCAGAGGTCCGAATACACTGGACTTTTGAGGGAGTTTGTTGATGTGTTTGCATGGACCTACGAAGACCTCAAGACATATGATACATCCGTCATTGAACACAAGATCCCACTGAAGGAAGAGGCTAAGCCCTTTAGGCAGAAGTTAAGACAGATAAATCCCATGTTGCTGCCTGTCATGGAGAAAGAAGTGAAGAAGTTGTTAGAGGCCCGAATTATAGTTCCCTTGAGATATTTCGAATGGGTGGCCAATTTGGTCCCAGTAAGAAAGAAAAGTGGAGAAATCAGGCTTTGTGTCAATTTCAGGAACCTGAACAGGAGCTCAAAGAAAGACAATTATCCCCTGCCCAACATGGAACACATATTGCAGAGGGTAACTGGTGCCTCTAGGATTTCCATGATCGACAGTTTTTCTGGCTATAATCAGATATCGGTCATGCCTGAGGACAGAGAAAAAATGGCCTTCACGACCCCTTGGGGTACATTGATGTATACCAAAATGCCTTTTGGGTTGATGAATGTAGGAGTGACATGTCAGGGAGCCATGGACATAGCCTTCATCGGGGAGAAAGATAAGTTTGTGGTGATATATCTGGGTGACATAACAATCTTCTTCAGGTCTGACAAAGAGCACTGCTGTCACCTAAGAAAAGTTTTTTCGAAATGTCAGAGGTTTGGCCTTTCCCTAAATCCCAAGAAATCTTTGTTTGCTATGAAAGAAGGGAAGCTATTAGGCCATATAGTATCAGTAGAAGGGGTGAGGATTGATCCTAGAAGGGTAGAGGAAATTCAGACCCTGTCATTTCCCAAGTCAAAGAAGGAAGTTCAGGCCTTTTTGGGGAAGATTAATTTTTTGAGGAGATTCGTCTTGAATTTCGTTGAGCTGGTGAAACACATCATAGCCATGCTCAAGAAGGGAAATGAAGTGAAATGGACCGTTGAACCCAGGGAATCTTTCATCCAAATAAAAAGAGCATTGACTGAGGCACCTATGCTAATCAGTCCTGACTATTCCAAATATTTCCTAATCTTCTCTTTCGCCTCTTTTGATACAGTAGCAGCGGTCTTGTTGCAGAGAAATGAGGAAGGGCGAGAGAAACCCATTTCCTTTTTCAGCAAGGCATTAAGAGATGCAGAGGTCAGGTATGAAATCATGGAGAAGCATGCCTATGCTTTAGTGAAAGCTCTCAAATCTTTTAGAGTCTACGTCTTGCACTCAAAAGTGACCTCATACGTTCCTTCATCCTCTGTGAAGGACATCCTTATCCAGCCTAACATTGACGGGAAGAGAAGTAAATGGATAGCCAAAATCCTGGAATTTGACTTGGAGATAAGGCCTACTAGATTGATCAAGGGTCAAGGCATAGCCAAGCTGTTGGCTGAAGCTAATTGCAAATATTTGGGGGTGGATTTTCCAATGAACAATCAGGAAATCAGCAGAATCAGTTGTCTGATGTAGGCCCTCAAATAGAACCCTTGTTGGCTCAATGTCCTTGGTATAAGGATGTCATATATTTTCTGTAGGAGTTGTGACCCCCAGATGGCCTGCAAAGAAATAAAGCGAGAGCTCTAAAGCTCAAGGAAGTCAGGTACTGCCTTATCGATCAAGTTTTATACTGGAAAGACCCCCAGGGGGTGCTTTTAAAATGCATAAATCCACAAGAGGACGACAGGATCATGGTTGAGTTTCACAGTGGCCTATGCAGAGGGCACCATTTCTGGAAGACCATAGCTCACAAAATTCTAAGAGCTGGGTACTAATGGCCCACCTTGTTCACTGATGTCTGTAGGAGAGTTAGAGCTTGTTTCCCATGACAAATATTTTCAGGAAAGCAATAGCTCAAGTCTCTGCCTTTACAACCTATGGTTGTTTCGGGACCCTTCCAGCAATGGGGCCTAGATTTTATTGGAGAAATCCACCTTGCTTCTAGTGGGAAACATAGATGGATCCTGACTGCCATGGACTTCTTTACCAAATGGATTGAAGCTATCCCCACCAGGAGTGCTTCCCACAAGGTAATTATTGGATTCCTGGAAGACCTCATCACGAGATTCGACTGCCCGAGAAAGATCGTTACAGATAATGCGACCTCAGTCAAGGCTGAACCGTTAATTAGGTTCTGTGAGCAATTCAGAATCAAGTTGATTCACTCCACTCCATACTATCCCCAGGGAAATGGTTTAGCAGAATCCTCCAACAAAAGTCTCATAAGGATCATCAAAATATTACTGGAGGACAACAAAAGGGCTTGGAATTCAAAGCTAAAATTCGCTCTATGGGATGATCGAGTGACCACAAAGAGATCTATAGGCATCTCCCCTTTCCAATTAGTTTACGGAGCATAAGTTGTTTTCCCTTCTCAGCTGGCTATTCCCGTAGCGAAATTCTTCCAGGATTATCAAGAAGAGACCAATGATATGATCAGAAGGATTCATCAACTGGTAGAAGTCCAGCAGGCCAGAGAGTAGGTAATAGATAGAATTCAGGATCATCAGCAAAGGATCAAGCAGGTTCTCGATAAGGGGGACAAGAAGGAAGAATTTCGGATAGGAGACCTGGTGCTGAAATGGGATGATCCTAAACAAGACAAGGGAAAACACGACAAATTTGAAGCCCTGTGGATCGGCCCCTTCAAAATCTCTGAAGTTTTCTCAAATAACACTTATAGGTTGTAGGATTTGGAGGGTGAAGAAGTTTTTAGCAGCCCAGTAAATAGGCATTTTCTTAAAAAATGTTTTGTCTGAGCCTTCAGTGGCTCCTATGTTTTGTAAATATTGTCCTTTCTGTTCTTTGTTTTTACTTTTATTGTTTCGGCTTAGTAAGTGACTCCATATCCCAACAACAAGGTGCTGGAACTGGAAAATGAGTCCTTAGAGCATCACAGGGATGTCTCTATCCCCCATGGAGCCTAATGTTAGCAACATTACTTATCTTTGGCAGAGGGATATATGGGTCTGCAAGTTGCACGAGAAGCGCCCAAGCGCAACACACAGAAGAAATCCGTTTCGGGCCCGGATCAAGAGATCGAGCACCCTGATTTCAATGTTCAGGATGTATCCAAAGGATCAGTTCAGCGGTGGGTGGGAAATCGTGATTAGCAAAGATGCGCCAAGGTTAGCACAATGGATAGTGCCCATAGCATGATCAGGAATGGATGACAATCGTTCATCCCAAAGGGCACGTGGCACGAGATCTGGTCATGTCGGATTTTCGGCAGTTGCAAGTTCAAAGGGTGAAGGTTTTATGTCTTTGAACATCTCGAAACCCCGAACCCCGACAGCACCGAAAGCACCGAAAGTGGGACCCACGACATCACGAAACATTTTCAGCCGTCCATCCAAAGGGGACACCTGGCAGCAAATTGAGCCATCTCGACGTTTCGCTCATCACGATTACAAGGCGCAAAGAGCAGCTCCGTTATATTCTGATGCGTGAGGTGCCAGGAGAGTCCTGGACCCGGGCCCATAGTATCGCCTGGAGAGTTAAGAGTCGTCGGATCTAGAGGGACGCGTGGCACCAAATTAAGCTATCTCGGCATATCGCTCATCATGATTTCGAGTAGCAAGGATCAACCCTTCATATTCGCAAATGCCCAGGGCGCCTTAGGGATAAGCACGTGGTCACAACCCATGGTCACTTGGGAAAGAAAAGAGATGCTTAGGAAGGGTCGAAGGCGTCGTGTATGTTCACAGAAGGAATTACCGTGATCTCCAATTTCCCTTTGATCCGACCTCGGTCCTAGTTTTCATTTGGAGTAAATGAAGGCGAGAAAGGGTGGTGGAAACCTTTCCTCGGTCATTAAGTGCGTAGTATGGAAGGCCTGGCGAGCGATCTACTCGAGAGGGTCCTGTGTACCCATTTTTCCAGAGAAGACATGAAAAAGGCCTCTACTAGATAGAGAAGTCTGCGCACGCTAGCCCGACACTTAATGGCTCAGCTACCCTCCTTACAGGAGCCATGTGCAGTTAAGATGGCGCGTAAAGAAGGATTTCAGTATGAATTTGAATGAAAAGACAACGAGCCCTAGGTGACTGGGAACGCCTCTGTTAGGCGAATTTTCCTGAGTATATAGAATCAGTCTTTGTATTTTGTAATGGATCGATGGTAGAGCAAAGCTCCCGGTTGTAAATTTTTAACATCACTCTAGTTCTCTGGTTATGCATCTTTATGTGGGATTTATTGTTTTATGATAGACAGTCTTTCTTACTCCATCTAATTCTCATCTTATGTTGAGAGAGTTCGTGAACGACTGATTCACACGAATTGTTGCAATCATGTTATGATAAAGGATTTATTGTTGCATTTTTGTATTCTCCGGTGTTTTGTGTTTGAATGTAAGAAGATCTTGCATTTAGATGCCTTCTTCTATAGTCTGTTAGGAACCTGATGTTTACGACATAATTTAGCATCTCTCTGATATAAGTCTTCCCCCTACTCACCCTTACTACAACTCACTGTCTGAAGTTATCTAAGACCTCACTTGCTCATGCATGCTTGGCCTAGTTTCGGAGTTAGAACCACATCGTTGTGAGTTAACTTCCATTTGATCACCCCATTAAACAAATCGTGACATAAACTGATGGGCGTCGGGCTCTGCTCCTGCTGCAATCCAGGGGTGACTTCTGATGCTAACAAAACCTAAGGGATTACCTCTGAGAAGGGGAATCCAACATGAAATCCAATTGCAGCAAGATTCTCCTCTTCCAAACATTGGTATGTACAGAATGTCAGTTATGGAAAATGCTGAGATTAAACAACAAATTCAAGAGTTGCGCGACAAAGGGGTTATTGTACCATATGCATCGCCATGTGGATCTCTAATTGTGTTAGTTCCAAAGAAAGATGGTACGTGGCGTATGTGTGTTTATTTTAGGGCTTTGAACAAAATTACAGTTAAGAATCGTTATCCTCTTCCTAGAATCGATGATTTGCTTGATCAATTAAAAGATGCTAAATATTTTACTAAGTTAGATTTGAGAAGCGGATATCATCAGATCAGGATTACTGAGGGGGACACATGGAAGACAGCTTTCAAAACTAAGCAAGGTTTGTTTGAATGGATGGTAATGCCTTTTGGACTTTGCAATGCACCTACTACTTTTATGAGAGTTATGAATGATGTCTTAAGGCCTTTTCTGGATGATTGTGTTATTGT
>ML779778.1:400425-427158 GCA_009831015.1 Picea engelmannii
TATGATAAGGAATTGTATGCATTGGTACAAAGTGTGAAAAAATGGAAACATTATTTGTTGGGGAAAGAAACCATTGTTCACACCGATCATCAACCATTGCAATACTTACAATCACAAACAAAGCCACAACAAGCTAGGCACTTTAGATGGATGGGTTTTCTTCAACAGTTTCACTTGGTCATCAGGTATAAGAAGGGCATTTTTAACAAAGTTGTTGATATGCTTTCAAGGCCTATTATTAGTGCTTCAGTTATTCTTAAGCATAGTCCCATCATGCATGAAAGTTATGTTGAGCAATATGCTTTGGATACTGATTTCAAAGAAGTATATGAAACTTTGTGCCACTCTAACCATGTTGAAGAATTGGATTACCATGTGCATGATAATATTTTGTATCATCTTGGCAAGTTGTGTATTCCACAGGGGGAAAGAATCAACATTATAAGAGAAGCACATTCTTCTCTTATTGCTGGTCATTTTGGTGTAGGCAAGACAATGGCTAATTTGCAAAGATACTACTACTGGCCTAAAATGAATGAAAATGTTTCAAGATATGTTCAAGGATGTTCGTTATGTGCCACAAGTAAGCCTAGAAATTGAAAGTTGGGTTTGTATACTCCACTTCCAGTTCCTTCTCGACCTTGGGAGAGTATTTCGATGGATTTTGTAGGTGGTCTACCTATGTCGAGACGAAATCATGATTATCTTTATGTTGTGGTTGATCAATTTAGCAAAATGTGTATTTTGATGCCTTGTAATAAGCAGGTTATAGCTGAACAAACGACACAAATGTTCTTTCAAAATGTTTGGGTGCATTTTGGATTGCCTAAATCCATTATTTCTGATCGGGATTCTCGATTTGTTGGAAGTTTTTGGTCGAGTTTATGGGCACTCATGGAAACCAAACTTAAGAAGAGCACATCTTTTCATCCGCAAACAGATGGTCAGACAGAGGTGGTAAATCGAACAATGGCGCATCTTCTTCATGCCTATTGTAGCAAGCATCCTAAACTTTGGGATGAGCATTTACACTACATTCAACATGCGTACAATCGAGCTAAGCACTCTTCGACTCAAATGTCACCATTTGAAGCATGTTTTGGCTATTTGCCCAAATCTCCTTTAGATTTTATCTTTGGGAAGGATATTGCTATCGATGGTCAATATGACATAGATAGGGCAGAAAAGTTCATTGAACAAATCCAGTCGATACATCAAGTGGTGCAAGAGTAGTTGGAAAAGAGTCAAGCCAAGTACAAGACGAGACATGACAAGCATCATGTTGATCACAGTTTCCAAGTTGGAGATGAAGTTTGGATTTACATGAGTAAGGAGAGGCTTAAAGGAGAAGGTAAAAAATTGAAACCGATTCGATATGGTCCTTTCAAGATTATCGACAAGATTGGTAACAATGCCTTTCATTTAGATTTGCCTCCTTATATGCAAATGTATGCAGTTGTTAATGTTGAGAATCTTAAATTGTATGAGCCTCCATTGATTGATGATCATGGAGAGCATGTTCAGATTCCTTCTATAGATGATTTTTCCGCAGAATATCTTATAGAACTTCATGACGACACCATCCTTGACAGGAGAATGCGAACTTCAAAACAAGGAAATGTGGAGTATCTTTGAGTTGGTCTTAATGGTACAAATCCAAGCAAAGCCAAGTGGATTGAGGTTGGAAGGGTGAGGGAACTATACCCTCATCTTCAAATAGACTGAAAATAGTCTTTTGGAGGTCCAAAAGCTTCCCAATGGGGAGGTGTGATTAGGGGATCAAATTTTGCTCAAAAATATAAAGTGCTCGGAATCACTTCAAATCGAATGAGAGCGTAGGCCTTGTCATTGCAAACCCAACGCAACTCGTTTGGGTTCAAACAAACATCGGGAGAGAGAGATAACATGATCTATTCGAATCGTCAAACAGGTAAAAAAAGGACGCTGACTAGGTAGTCCGTACAGGCTGAGGTGGCAGAGACCATATGTCTATATGTTGATATGGCAGAGGTGATGTGGCAGTTTCAGATTGGCTGAAAGTTGGATGAATAATGTTTCGACACGTGGCAGTTTTTGGTTTGTGGTTGAGTGCCACGTGACCCAGTCATGGGCTACCACGTGGCACCATTATATTAGTTATTGGTTCAAAACTATATGGAGTCTGTGGGATTTGAACCCTGGACCTCCCCACCAGTCAAGCCTTTGCAAAGTCCGCCCTGCCAATGGACCACGCATTGTTCCTTGTTAACTATATGTGTTGAAATATATTTGAATTAATGTAATGTTTTATATGGCGGGGGGTCAGGCCAGGGCTTAGCCCCGACCCGCGGTTCTATTGTTTATACATATGACCATTACCATATTATATGCATAGGAGTTGGTATTAAAAACGGAGCCCAGCCCTGGTTTCACATGTGAACTTGCCACGGAGCGCGCGGGGAAGTTGTGTTTAAAACATAGCCCTTTTATATTTGTGCGAGGTCACATGACCCACATGTGCCCACAAGTTTGACGGTTAGGGGCTGGTGCACCCATAACCATCCTACAGTTCGCACCGTTGGTGTGGTTGCATTCAGTGCTGGGTATTTACCCTTTAAATGGCATGTGTGCTAGGCTGAACGTACAAGGGTGCAATTTGTAGATGCAGAGACAACAAGCTTGAAGAGGAGACTTCCAGGAAGCCTAACTTCTTCGTTTTTTGGCCCAACAAAGTGCCGAAAAAACCCAACTAGGGGTTTTTGGATGCTCTGAAGCCATTGGAGCAGTCTATTGGTCATTTTGAGCATTGTAAAGCACATTTTTGAGCACTTTGAGAAAACAATACTAATGATCCATTGGAAGCTAGACCAGGAGATGTAGCCCAAGAGAGGGGTGAACTCCTTTATCATTTGCTGTGTTATGTGTTTATGTTCATTGATTATGCTGTTGTTTATATGCATCTTAAATGAGTAAATCCTATTAATAATGTGTTGCAAAGTTGATCCATTTGCTTTTAACACATAAAATTTTATTTGCAAATATTTTGAAGATTACAAGTCTTCTTCATTTTTAGATCACTACCCTTGTCCTTTACTAACATGTAATTCCTTGTAGCCTAAGTTAACTCCTCCAACCCTATCATTCTTATTGTGGTCTATAAAATTCATTGTCCAATGACTTCACTATCCATTAAATATATATATATATATATAGTATACCTTCGCCGTACATATCCTAATTTCGCTGTCCATTCAATGTATGTATTGAGTGTATACAATTTCTAACTAATATTGATATCTAATATTGATATCAATTGATATCTGATAACGATATCCCTATTGATAATGACTAGACAGTCTAACACATCTGATAACGATATGGTTGTATAAAATTTTAATAAAATAAATTCTAACTAGCTATCTAAGGAAAATTATAGTCTATAATCTATGGAACAAGTATAATCAATGTAACAAATTTAATCCATGAAACAAGTAAAATAAAATAGCTACCTAATGAAGATCTTTTAAACTGAAACCAATCTAATACAATGGCTAACTATGGAACTGAAGATTTTAATATGATGCAGTTGCCATCTTTTTAAGGTATATGTTCTCTATCCAAAACATACCCATTAATCATGTAAAAATTCACTGACAACTATAATGTGGACAACAAACACAAAAATGTAGTCGATAAGTAAAAAGGATTTGTTGCCATATAAAACAAGATCCGTTGCCCTAAAGGATAACATAGTCAAATATAAAGAGAGGGTTCGCTGTGTAAGAAAAGGGGATTCGCTGACATTCACATTTAAGATTTCATAGATACACATCATACAAGGAAAATGACACCCAACCAATTAGATAGTCAACCGTAGCTATTACACAGTCACAGCCATATTGTTGTCATTCACAAAATTGCAGTCATATTAAATGCATGCATTCATTTCTATAAATGAGATGTTGTCTATTAAAACGCAGGTTGACTGTTAAAAATGTAGGCTGTCTATTAATCAAAAGGGGACTCGTTGCCATGGTATAAAGTGTATCGCTACTCTAAAACCTTTAAATTTGCAATACATATCTATTAAATTCTCTGCATAAAACTGTTAACTTCGCAGTAACACAATACAAAATCACTGCCAACATACTTGCCAATATGCTATAATAAATCGACATTAATAAAACCTGCTATCACTATGTTATCAACATGTTATTAATAAAATCATTGTCACACAACATACAATGCAATAATTACACACAACCAATTACCAGTCAATAAAAATGTAGATATAAGTTTGCAGACAATGATATCACAGATATAGCAGTAATAAATCGTTTGGACATTTACATGGTAATGCAACAATATAATAATGTAGACAACAAAATCAAACATATACTAGATCTAATTCGCAGTCTGAAACATATGGCTGATTCTATTGCTGTCTCAAGTCTATGGCTAAGTTAAATAAGAGATTGATGTGTAAAATGATATGACTCACTGTTTAAATAATGATTTGATAAAGTTGTTGAACATATAATAATAAAGATTGCATTGATAGTAGAATTCGTCGTCTAGCATATAAAACATTGTCGCAGTCATTCCATATTAGAATGTTGATATTACCATATTAGAAATGCAAAGATCTTTCCAATAGAGCGTTGGGTAAATGAGATTCAATTGTCATTCGATCAAGGGTAAATTTGTTGCCTATCAAGGTATGAATTCACTGTCATTCACAGGTTTAATAACACAGTTAACAAGGGTAAATTTGTTGTATAAGAACTGGGTATTGGCTGATAAATTTGTGGGGTACAAGCTGTTCAAAACCAAGAGGAACAGGGGTGCATGTTGTGGTCTAACAATAAAAATGCATAATTTTTTCATTATAACACTAGGAACTGTCATTGAAAATCTTGCAGAGATTTTATCAACCAAAGCGCAGAGAAATTCCAAGGTTAAGCCATTAAAAGCACAAAGAAAAACAAGCACAGAGATAAACCAAAAAAATACACAAAGATAAACCATATCCTAAGGTACTCAATCACTAGAAGGCGCAAGGAAAAACATTCAGTCATGTATCAATCAATGCAGAGATGAGTAAGGGTAGACAACTGGGAAATGTTTTTTATCCTTCGCTCATCATCCACACACAAAAAAACAGGGCATTAGAATCTATAGGTCGTTATGCACCGAAGTGACGACTGTTGATTCAGCTCCTAGCCGACTTCTTAGGCGTGGACTAATGATCTAGGGATGAGGATGAAAGATAAAGCACAAACTCTTCAAGTAATCTATAAAACAAACAAAACAGTCATAGCAATCAAGGATCAGTGGCCAAGGATATCAAATCGATGTAGCGAGCGTAAAGCTATGATGATTTAAGTTCTCGATAAAAAACGCTAAGTAAAACACTTTCTTTACACAATAAAAGTACATAAATGACATCACAAGATCGATAGTAATCTACCATGCAAAATAAAAGCATGCGTACTGTAGCCCAAGGTGACAGCTTCGATTCATTGTCCCACGTGCTCTGTGTAGCTCCCGCTTTTCGATCGATGTGATTTCACTGGTACCTCCCAGCCAACGCTAGGGGTACTCTTCTTCCCCCTTATCCCTCCGAGCCACAAAGGGGCCACACACTCTAAACCAAATAACAACTAGCAACTCGCTTGCCTCGAAAGGTCGAGCTACTACTCGTACCCGGGCTAGGTATCCCAACTCCCACAAGATAAGTCAGTCAAGTCAAAAATTCTGCAGCATAACGTTATGCATAAAGGAAGAGATCCACCCTTCTCCTCCTCCCTCCTTTATATAGAGTTTCTAAGTGATTTCTTTCCCAATTTCCCATTTAATTTATTTTTCAATAATTTAATTGAGAAAAATCCTCCCCCATACACATGTCACCCATCCCCTTCGTTGCACAAGAAATTAATTTCATTAATTATTTAATTACTCCTATTTCCCTCACCCACCTAAAAGCATTCCTAGAATCGCTCCTATGTGTCCCCATATTCCCTTACACATTTTAATGACTTACACCCTTACTAAATTCCTAGTTGAGTTCAATTTAGAAAGTTCTTAAAGGAAATATTCCTTACTAAGTTAGTCATTCTATTTTTTCCTTATGTTTCTTTTTTCTTTATGTTTCCCCCTTTTTCCCTTAGTTTCCTAATTCTTTTAAGTTTCCCTCTTTTCCCCTTTTATCTAAAACTCAAATTAGCAAGTGTAGAAAATTACCTTTTCCCCTTTTTCTTTTTAATTAACAAATTTTAATTAGCATATGTAACAAACAATCATTTCCCCCTTTTTAAGAATTTAATCCCCCAAAGTAATTTATTTTAATAAATTAATTGAATTTCTTACCCCCTTCTCGTCCCATGTTTAAATATGAATAAATTATTTTTTTACCACAAGTATCACTTCGACCTAGATTTTAATTTCTTAGACTGGGCGACATTTTTACTATGTAAATTGTTTTTAAATATTTCTTATCACATCATTCATTCTAAGACCATCTAGGTTTATTCACTTATTAGTTAACGATGCGACGTGCCCGTCAGGACGCACTAGGTGCTCCAAGGGTGCCACTTTCCTCATTCTGTTTCCCTTGCACGACGTGCCCTTCAGGATGCACTACGTGCTCCAAGGGTGCCACTCGCCTCTTTCCATTTTTCTTGCGCGACGTGCCCTTCAGAACGCACTATGTGCTTCAAGGGTGCCACTCGCCTCTTGACTGACTTGGTAGACATCAAAAACCCTTGGAGTCAACAATCCGTCAGGTGATCTTATGGGAGACTAAGGGCCTCTAAGGAATAAGTCCCCTGCCTTATTGGGTGCCCCTTAGAATCATCCTGAGAGACTGTCACAGTCTTCCCTCATGACATCGTGGGTCTTCTCGAACTAGGTAATTGTTAACTTACAGTTTGAGCCACAATGAGAGTTCTAGTAGGTTGTGGCAGGGCTGTTGTCCACACCTCTCCCTCAACGTCTCTAGTAGTTGTGCATGACCCCTCTACTCCACATGTGAGTCTGGTCGGAAAACTATCGTCAACCTGTATCATCAACAAATCATGTCAGAAATAAAATCCATAATCATAACATCTAATCAGTTGCACATATGTCATATATACAACAATCAAACACCAATAGTCCACTCCCTGACTTAATCCAGAGTCCAAGGGTTTCATCGATGCCTCTACATCCTCGAGGTCCAAAATCCTGCACACTCAGGAGAACCGAGTCAATAGCACCTGTCTATGTCAATACAACAAAATAACATTTCATCATATCCATAATGCCTCGTAATCATAATCAAATGCCCAATAGTATAATAATCTGGATCACTTGCAAGCAAGTGTCCTCAAAGAATAAGTTCGCTCATTGTGCGCAAGAGTGGGATGTTACATTCTTATTGTGCTATGTTGTTTTCTTTTCTTATACTTCCTATTATTTCTTATGAACTGAAAATAATAATTGTATATGACATTGAAATGAGACACACATCATAGAAACATCAACATGCATATTTAGTTTCCAAATGTAATAGAAAGAAAATTTATATTTATTTACTAGTGTATTTGTTTTTCTTGTGTTGTTTGTGATCCTTGGCTACTAATACTTCCTTCACTTGTCCAACTTTTCCTTATTTAAACATTTGAAAATTTGTTATGTAAAAGTCAAGTATAGATGATATATTTTATATTTATTTCATATCAATATGCACCCTTCATCTTTCCATTCTTTTTTTTATATGGAAATATGTACATAAACTATGCAATTTATATGAGCATACAATATATTATATAGTGTAGAAATGCTCCTTACATGTGCATGATGGAATTGTTTTCCTTCAATTGTCCAACTTTTTCTAATTTAAACATTTGACAATTTACTATGTAAAAAGAAAATATAGATGATATATTTTATATTTCTTTCATATCAATATACACCCTTCATCTTTTCATTTTTTTTTATATAGATATATGTACATAAACTATGCAATTTCTATGAGCATATAGTGAAAAAATGCTCATTACAGGTGCATGATGGAATTGTTTGGTGCTATGCCACGCAGGTTTATAAATGGAGAATAATGATGCATTGCAAAATATTGTGACATCAATAAATCTTTATTGAAAATCCTTCTATAGTTGATATTTTAAAAACATCAAACAAATAATTATGGTGGATTGGATATGGGATATCGTAAGGATATAAAAGGAATTAAAGATTTCTTAGGAAAAGAAAAAAAAAATTGTATTCTTCGCTATAACACCCTAGTTTGAAGATCACATAAGATATTAGACACCATAATTTAAACATCACATAAGATATTAGATATATACATATATGGAGATACATAGTGTGAGGTTATCAAGGAAAAATAACAAATACTAAAATTAGAAACATATAACCCGTAGGTAGGTGATAAACAAGAAGTTTAGATTGACAATTACTAATTGAATAGTATAGAATTTTACTAAAGCTATTGTATTAAAAATTTAATCAACATATATGTACATTTTTGTCTCTAATACCATTAGATATAATACTTGTGGTGGTTATTAATTCTAATTGCAAAGAAAATGCTACCCAACCCCTCATTGCAGAGGAATGAATAATATTTTGCAAGATTAAAAAAGATGCACTTTATAATTAGGAGAGATATGTTGCATAAAAATGAAAATAATGGAAGTTTGTAATGAGAATTGAGAAAGATATGATGCATTTTCTTATCAAAATGGAAAAAAATGGAATTTTATAATAAATTATTATTATAAAAATACCAAAGAAAAGGAAGACCAGAGAATATTTTATTAATATAAAATTTATTGAAATGGCAAACTAATTTTCACTCCTATGATATTCTATGGAAGTGAAGTTTGGAACTCGTTTTTGAGACTATCATAAACCATGTTATCTTATACATATCCATGTTTGGAGTTTCATCCATAGAATTATGGAGGAAGTTTGATCAAATCCATATGCATTTGATAATTTAAGCTAGTATCCCCCTCTCTCATTGAGATGAAAGGTTATGACTAGATAACACAAGACAATTAACATGAGAGACAAGAGGATTATTAAGTTCTATTCAAACTTCTATCACCTGAAGCCCATGACTAAGCAAGCGAGAACCAACTTTGCTCATTGATGATTTTCTTCAAAAAAGAAAGAATAATTCAAATTGATTTTCATATATGCTTGTTTGCATTGGGTAAGTTATGGATGTGAGGTGGACATAGAACATAAAAGCAATGACTAGTATAGTATAATAGAGATATAACCTGGAAACATTAGCAAACATAGTATAATATACATATAACATAGAAAACATAATACTAGAACATGATAATATATTTGGGACAATAACACTTATAGTTTGATGAGTGTGTCTAAATTTTATCTATATTCATATTTTATAACTGCATAAAATGTAGGATAAATGGGTTTTGTTTATTACCAACTTTAGCTAGGAATTTGTTTTCAATGGTTAGTAAGATACATCCTAAACAAGTATTTTAAATATGTATATATTAACATTGAATGACTAAGATAAATGATTCACATGATTTATAGCATGAAATGACTAAGTAAAGACTTCAAAAGACTTACAAATCATCAAGTCTGATAATTACTACCTTTGTATTTGATCCAAACATACAACTACTATCCATGTCTTATAGAATAATTTTGGTGATATACATTTAATAACACTAAAATAATGACAATAACACAAATTTAAGAACTTGTTACTAATTAATTTAATTTATTTAATTATTTAAATCATAATAATCTAAAAGGCTAAAAATTCCTAGTTCCCTTTTTCAAAGGAAGTTTATTATTAGATATAAAGAACAATACATTGGAAAAAGTTATCAATGACAAAACATCTTTGAAAAAGTTATCACTGTGAAAACATCCTATAACTATTATATATATTTGTTTATTCACATATTTAGATAATTTTAATCTTTTTGTAAAATCAATGCATGGTTCCCAGGTATTTTATCCGTTCAGGAAGAATGAAGTCAAAGTTACGCAGATCTTGAAGAATAGGCACGTGGAAGAGGAGATGGGATTTTTTTTGCTGAGAGGCTTATGTTTCATATATCAAATGCATGATAAGTCTTAGCTTCTTGAATAAGGATAGTAGCGATGCAAATGAATATATACAAGATAGTAACAAAACATGTAGTTTACAAGAAAATGGAAGATGTTATGTTTCATATATAAAATGTATGATAGCTATTAGCCTCAAATAAGGATAGTAGCCTCAAATAAGGATAGTAGTGGATAGTAGTGATGCAAATGAATTTGTACAATGTAGTTACAAAACATGTAGTTTATAAGAAAATGGAAGATGTTATTTAGCCATGGAAACAATGTAATTGGAGGTTTAGATTCAAACATGTCACTCTTGTTTAAATTTTGAAGATATTGCTGTCTCATAGTCAATGCAATTATCTTTTTTTTTTCATTGCAATTACATATTCCTAAGATGATTGAGACAACTCTTATTATAACTTGAAGAAACAATAATTTTATTGATAGTAATATGCAAATAATTACACCGATTTCAAATTTCATTCACCATTAGTTCTCTGATTGAGATGGATGAAATATATATGAAATCAAGGATTGAAATTTTAGCATTCAATTTATGGTTATAACTACAGGAGCATCCTACCTCCATCAAATCATTATTTTGACAAGACCTAGGGGGTCTTCATTTCACTAAGGGAGTTGGTTCCCTCATGTTTGTTTTATTGTATTTTCCTATGTTTTATGATTTAGAAGAGAGACATAGGATAGGGGTTTGATAATGAAAGTGAGGTTTTGATTGTAAATGTTCTCGAATCTCTGTGAACATGAGAGGAGTTGATATATCTTAGGATAGTTGTAGATCTCATGAGAATTTTGTATATTTTCTTTAGTAATTTGTGGATCTAGAGATCTTAGGAGATTGATTAAGATTGTTAATTGAGAGGTTTGTGGATCTGAAATAGAATTGGTTTCAAGATCCTCTTATACAAATGATTATAAGCCTTGAGGGCATGGAAGGTGGCCAATTGAGTGGAAATTAGGCCAGGGAGAGTGGTGGCCAATTAAGTGGAAATTAGGCCAAGAAGGTGGCCATCCAGAGTGAGATCAAACCAAGAGAGAGGAAAGAGACCTATTGAAATGTAATTTAGTTCTAAGAAGCCATTGAATCCTTATGTAAATTCATGTATAGTAAGTGTGCATATAGGTAATTGAAGAAAAATACACTCTGTTTCGAGTGTTTCTCAAGAAATATCTATTCATTGTGTGTGAGAAATATCTTTTACTTTGAATGTTATGTCTCTATGGAATTAGGTATTGATAGTCTCTGCATATTTGTGTAATTGATATTGATAGTCTCTGCATACATGTTATGTCTATGTGGATAGTTAAAAGGTCATTCAAATTCTTTTTTTATGAAGATTTGTGTGGATCTCGATAGCACATCAAAGTCAACCAGAAGTTTAAATAACATTTATGTGCGACCTTGTGGATGTAGACGCTTCCTTAATCTTTAATTAAAAGGGTAAATGAAAGTGGTAAAGGTAAAATGAGGTTATTTTAAGTTAAATGAAATCTACAAAGGGTTTTGGGCAGGGATGATTTTAAGGATGGAAATTTATTTTAAAATATAGAGACCTTGGCGAATATTACTAATCCTTCATATGCCAACTATAAATGTTTGGCGATATTTTTGTAAAAATATTCAAATTTCTAAGGATTTAATATAGTTTTTATAAACTTTTGGCGATTTTTAAGGTAAAATAATTTTATCCTATAGAATTTGGGCGAATCATTTTTAAAATAGCGAATCTCGTTTTTTGGAAAAACCATGGAAAATTAGCCCATGAGCAAAATTTAGCCCCTAAAATCATCCATGGTTTTAGGTAAATTGTTTAAGAATTTGTGATGGAGGGGATAAAGGGTATTCATTATTTGGTAAAAAATGTTTTTAAATCTGGTAGGAATTGTGTAGAAGCTAAAACTTTAACTTGCTCAAAAACCCGTCCTCACCATAAATCAATGTTCCATATTTTATTTCATAACATTAAATAAAAAATAATATTTCTTTGTATTAAGTGATTAAATAATATGATATGAATATTGGATCATAGTTGATAAGTACTTTTCGAGACAATAGTGATATTTGACTCAACATGGAAAAGTTAATTAGCTTATTTATTAGAATATGTTTCGTAGCCTATTTCATTCTATTACTATGTTCATAAACAACATTAAAAACAGATATGTGAATGGGCATTCAAAGCAATTGCTGCCCATTGTTGTTTGTTTAACATTTACAATTCCAACTCTATTTTATAAACAAAATACAATCAATACCAAGAGTCACACCTACACACAACCTTCAAATCTCCTTACACTACAACACTTAGATAATATTTCTCAAAATTGCTATCATTTGGAGAAAATAAGTATTTTCAAAATAATCATCATTGTATGATTACGGGATCATGCCAATTAAGATATCCAAGTGTTGCATTCACTTGGGTACTCAAAAAGAAATTGTAAAGTAGCTTGACAAAATTGTTGATGAATGGGTAGAGCATGATTATGCAACTCTAGTGACCAAATCATACGGATCTAGAACGAGTGGCTTCCACCTAACATTTCTGTTCAAATGGTCAATTGGTATCGAAAACCTTAATTTCACATGAAATTCAGTTAAGGTACAAATATACTATTTATTAAACATTTTCCATCAACAAAATGGCTAAATCAAACATCGTATGGATCACCTAAAAGATTTATGCGTTTTGAAAGGAAACTCGTGTGACCATCTAATTCCACCATAATGGATCAAGATTTATGCAATCTAACCTTGGACTTGGCTCTCACTTGGAGTTATACATAATCATTGAATGATGGATTCCAACATTTTGTTTCATTTTAGTGAGTATAATTTATAATGGTTGGTCATCTAACTCTAAGGAACATTGCCATACCCCATCATCCATGGTCTATAATGTCTCTATTATCCTAACATCATAAAGGCTATATTTGAATGATATGATACATTATTCTCCTAACATCATCAATGCTATATTTGAATGATTATGAAGTATTATATATTAGTCCATGAACGAATCAAATTCTAAGTATTCTAGTTTTTATTATTATTCGCATTCATCCTCATATCACATCCATCCTCATATGAGGATGGGGGAAAATATGTTTTCTCTATTATTCCCCATCATCAATATTATATTTGGATAATTATGAAGTATCATATATTAGTCCATGAACAAATAAAACTCTACGTATTCTAGTTTTTTAATTTTGTAAGGTTAACAAAGAGTCAAACAACTAAACCAAAATCGAGCCAAAAAAAGAGAATTAAAATCCATTAGAACCAAATAGATAGGAAAGAGATAGACATCAACTACTCATGGAATTTAATAGCACAATAAAGAACATTAATGTGGTGCAGAACACATTTAAAAATTGCAATCAATGGCATCTTGTCCTTTGTAGTTCCAATATGTTGTCGCTTCTCTCTCGGAACCTTAAATACACTACATAATGTACAGAGACATCCACCACACTGCAAACTACTCCCATTTGGGACTTGATAGTGTTTATATACATTTTGAAGCCCTTGGATGTACTTTTCTTTGGAAGTGTCATCCAACAAGACCCGCCATAGCCCTATAAAAGAACAAAAATGTAAAGTTGAGGAACAATAAAACAACTAGATGAAAAGAAATCAAGTAGACAAAAAAACTAATAGCCATTGAAATAAACACATAGGGGAAGAAATAGAACAATAATCTTAGAAAAACCATGTGATATGAAGAAACACTCACCATTTACACAATGAGTCTATGCTAACAAATTTGTCCACAACTACATATAGATTCAATTTCACAATGTTTTTTTTGTAAGTTAGTGTTTATATTACCTTCATAAATTAGTGTTCGAAATACATATCATATGACCTAGTGCGAGGCCTACCAAACCTGGAAACTAGAGCCTGCACTAGGTCTCATATAGTAATAATTTTCTGCCTCGAAGGGCCAAAGAAAAATGTCTATGGATGCCAACTTGGCTACATAATCGGTTTGAGTCGAAAACATGACTATTGACTTCTGAGACTGATGACCAATGTGAATTCAAAACAAGACTATTAACTATTGAAACTGAAATTGTGTTATAGACATCAACCATGATAAAAAATGATAATTAAACACCAAACTGACCACTTCCACCATCGTCGCTGGGAGGAATGTGCCCTGTTGAAGCACATGTGCATTGATGACGAAAAACCAAACAAGGTTGAAAAAAAGTCTGGACAGAAAATGAGTCAAGAAGGTTAGCGATATTGTGGTCCATCATCTCCTGGCAGAAGTTGTGATCCACAATGTAATGACAAAGCTCAAAAATCAGTTGTAGATGATCTTCCGAGAACCTCCTTGGAGAATGAAATTCAGTCACCCTACTAGGATTGTGCCCTAGAACCTCTGAACTGCTAGCAGTGGAATTGTTGCGATGTAGAGCAGGCAAAGCCTCAGTGGGGGTCCTTCTTTCTGCACGCAGAATGGAGGCTGCTAAATTTTCTTGTAAGTGATCAGAGGGAATTTCTTCCTCTACAAGAGTGATGTAGGCCCAAATATCGTCCTCTTGTTGGCTCTTCATAGGGAAAGAGGAAAGCGGAGGAGATTCATAAAGGATATATGGGGGAGAGGAGAGGAATGATGACCAACTGATCCATGGAAAGACCTCGAGCCATGACTGGGTTTTCCTCTTTCACGAGGCATCTTGCTAAGGAAAGGAGCAAAGAACCAAAGGGGGGCAGGAAGGAACTAGAAACAAGCAAGGGAAAGGAGATTGAGGAGAAGAATATGGTGATGATCGAGACAAGATTCCTAGAATGAGTGGAAGTGAGAATGGATAGGAGCCAGAGCAGAGATAAATTAGCCATGGTGAGGTTTGAGGATAGTAAAAGAACAATTCCACTACCATAAATGACAATCGCCATATCTACCAGTATGGAGTTTTCCAGCCTGTGAAATGACCTGCAACTTAATGTGATGCATGAGAACTAGGGCACGGGAGGGAAGGAAATATAAATACCTCATCTTGGGAAAGAGGCTGAGCATGTGGAGGAGACGCTGGCATCTAAGTGTTATGAAAATGTCCATAGCTAGGTGGCACCCCAGCTGGGGTTCATTTTCATAATGTTGAGGTTAGTGTATGTGACCAAATTAGACTGACCTTATAATAAAATAAAATAAAATAGTCATTTTGTGAAAAAATCTTTTCCTTAGTATTTACCACATCATTATCACATCTTTGCTCAATCTTCCATATAGAGAAAATGAAAGATAGAGCCTCCTTACTCAACTCTCTTTCCTTAACCCATATCTACTCCTCTTCAAGAGAAAACCCAATAGAGTTTACTTGGACCCCCTCTGCAGCAGAATACCCCAAGACTGTCCTCCTTGGGAAAACCAACCTTCTCATATCAAGAACTTCCTTCTAGTTACATGAAAGGAAAATCATGCCTCAAGCAGTTAAATCTTGAAGAAGTTGAAATAAGAAGAGAAAGGTAGATGATTATTCATGCCTTGAATTAGGATAAACTTCTCCAATGAGAACAACTTATCAACAAAGAAGGAACCATATAAGAACTAGAATTGGATCAACAATATTGAGCCACCAATTCAGATCATGGCACTGTCTCTAAGAGAGAGCTTCTTAAAGAACAAGAAGATGAATAAGTAGAAGAATTAAAGTAAGGAAGATCTCTCTATTGCAAAGAATATCTACCAGAAGTGCCATAGTTAGAAGACATCCTTCAGATCGACTAGTAAGTCTCCTCTGTATGTACTACTAGACGGGTCTACATAACTTGTGAATTTGATTTTGATGTTATTTTTCTATATTCTCTTTATGCCATCTTTGACACAGGGGCTTCTCGCCAAGAATAATTTTTTCCCTTCACAAGATTAAATATTATATAAACATTTTTTTGTTACATCTAAACAACATTAAAAGAGCAGTCCATTGCATTCAACCAGAAATAAATATGACTAATACATCATACACATAGATTCAATAGTTGAACACATGAACTATATAGTCTTAATTCTAATACAAATCCACTGTAAAACAAAAACGAGGCACATACAAGACTTTGGGAACTCCATGCCAATAAATCCTCCATCGTCTGGTTGGAAATGAGGTCTTAATTATGATAGAATTCCACCATAAAACAAATATGGATATTATGCACATATAAAACAACCCTTTTCTCAGATAGGAAACCACTATAGTCTGGAATGAACTGTACTAGTTGTGAATTCCCTGTAAAAGGTATAACGTGTAGATTTCTTAAGAATAATTATGTTGGTGTGTATAATTCAGAGTAGCCCACAAATGAACAAACTGATTATCTATCTATTATGTAATATGGATGACACCCATTAAGGAAAACAAGCTATTAAACATTAAAATTTGAATAAAAGGGCAAACTAAAAATGAAAATAGGATTGAAAAGTAGTATTGCACACCTAGTTGTGAAGCCAATTTGAGTCGAACTGTGGAGAAAGGTTAGAAATTGGTGGCAACCAACAGACTCCAATGAATGGATGATAGGTTCAATGAGTTCAATGTAGTGAATTCCTCAACTCAACGCCTGCGAAATCTTACCATTAATCTATCATTTATTCCATTTAATTCACTTAAGTGTTCATAATCCTTGACTCATATAGTATTCATATATTGAAGATGGACTATACCATAATGTTTTGTACCCGTGAAGTTCTCCATAATACTAAATAATCGAAAGGAAATACCTAAGTTAATCAATTTCTTCTTAACTGCATCTATTACACAATAAACACAACACATATTGATTGTAACTTTTCAAATCCAATGTCGGACAATATTGTCTGCACAACATATATCTAGATGAAAAAATATTAGAGGAAGCAATACATATATATTCAAACTTATTAAAAATTTTAATGTGAAATTATCGACATAAAATTGTAATGTGAAATTATGGAAAAAGATTCTTACATATGAAAATAAATTAAAAACTTTAATATAAAATTATGGACAAAGAAACTTACACATGAAAATAAATTAAAATTATGAAAACAAATTAAAATTTTAATGTGAAATTATTAACATAACATTTTAATATTTTAATATAAAATTATGAACAAAGAACCCTACATATGAAAATTAAGTTAATACTTGGAGATTTACAGACCCAACATGTACAATGCCTAATACTAAACCTAATACCATTAAAAATCCTTGGGCCTTGACAAAGGAATGGAGACTAGCCTTGAATGCACTCCGCCACCAACAGTATGGTTGTATGGTATGGGGGTAACTAGCATGGAAGTCAATGACTTCTAATAATTCCTATAGATTGTTTAAAGTTAATTTGATCAAAGTAGCATCCATCAAAGAGTTTAGGAACTTGTTTTTGGCTAACTATTTTTTTCATCCTAAGGCATGAATGTTTAGGAGCTCGAAGGTGTTTGGCTAAACCATCCTGGAGCGTAGTATTCCTAAAGAATATAATAAGGAGATTTATAGTCCCAACATGTACAAGCCCATTAAAATGTAACATCCGCTCTGGCGCACTGAGAGAACTTATTCTTTGAGGACACTTGCTCGCAAGTGATCCGAATTATTATGCTCTTAAAACATTTGATTTTGATTATGAGGCGTTATGGGTTGATGACATGTTTTACTACATTGACATAGACAGGTGTTATTGACTTGGTTTACTAAGTGTGCAGGATTTTGGACCTCGAGGATGTAGAAGCATTGATGGAAACCCTTGGACTCTGGATTGAGTCAGGGAGTGTACCATTTGGGATTGATTGTTTCACTGTGATATTAGTGCATCTGATTAGATGATATGATATGGATATATCCTGACATGATTTGTTGATGATGCACGCTGACGATAACTTGCTGACCAGACTCACATGTGGAGTAAAGGGGTCATGCACGACTACTATAGATGTTGAGGGAGAGGTGTGGACAACAACCCTGCCATAGCCTAGTAGCACTCTCGCCATGGCTCGAACTATAGGTTGACGTTTACCTAGTTCGAGAGGACCCACAATGTTGTGAGGGTAGACTACGACAATCGCTCACGATGATTCTAAGGGGCACGCAATAAGGCAGGGGTCTTATTCCTTAGAGGCCCTTAGTCTCCCACAAGTTCACCTGGTGGAGTGTTGACTCCAAGGGTTATTGATGTCTACCAAGTCATTCGAGAGGAGAGTGGCACCCTTGGAGCATGTGGTGCATCCTGAAGGGCACGTCGCACAAGAAAAATGGAAAGAGGCCAATGGAACCCTTGGAGCATGTGGTGCATCCTGAGGGGCACATCATGCAAGAAAAATGGAAAGAGGCGAGTGGCACCCTTGGAGCACGTAGTGCATCCTGAAGGGCACGTCGCGCAAGGGAACAGATGAGGCGAGTGGCACCCTTGGAGAATCTAGTGCGTCCTGAAGGGCACGTCACGTTGTTATTGATAAATCAATGAACCTAGATGTCCTTAGGATGAACAATGAGATAAGAATTTAAAAAAAAAATTCCCTAATAAAATGTTGCCCATCATGAAAATTAAGGTCTAGGTCTAAATTATGCTAGTGGTAAAATTTTATCATTTTTATAAAAAGTAAAATAAAATAAATAAATAGAGTATGATCTTTGTTAAATCTTGTAATACAGAGGGAGTAAGAAAGTTAATTTATTCATAAAAAAAAATCTATTGGAATAAAATTTAAAAAGGGAATTAATTGTTTTATTATTTTTGATAATTTAAAATATATTAATTAAATGAGAAAAGGGAAAAAGGGTTAATTTCCACACCTGCCTTTTTGAGTTCTAATTAAAAAGGGGAAAGAGGGAAAATCTAAAATATTAGGAAACTGGGAAAAGAGGTAAACATAAAAAGGGAAAAAGGGAACATAAGGGAAAAAACGGAAAGTCAAACTTAGTAAAGTATCTACCATTAAGAGCTTTCTAATTTAAACTAAACTAGCAATTTAATAGTGGGGAAAGTCATTAAAACCTGTAAGAGAATTTGGGGACACCTAGGAGTGATTCTAGGAGTGACTCTAGGTGGGTGAGGGAAATAAGAGAATTTAAATTAATTAATGGAGGAATGTAGGGGATGGGTGACACTTGTACGAAGTGGAATTTTTATGAATTTATTTTTAAAACTTTAATTAAATGAGATTTTAGGAAAGAAAGGGAGTTCGAAACTCTATATAATGAAGGAAGTAGAAGGATGGAGGATCTTCTTCGGTTGCGTAACGTTATGCTGTAGAAATATCTACTTGACTGACTTTCTTGTGGGAGTTGGGATACCCATCTCGGTGAGGAGTGGAAGCTCGACCTTGCGAGGTGAGGTGGGAGCTAGCTGAATATCTGGATAGGGTGTCTAGCCCCTTTGAAGCTCGGGGGCTAAGGGGGAAGAAGAGTACCCCTAGCATTGGTTGGGAGGTATTGGTGAAGTCTCGCCAGTCGGCAAGAGGGATTTGCATGGAGCACGTGGGACATCACTCAGAGTGGGCGATCAGGAAACAATACGCTCTCTTCATTTTTGTATGGTAGATTGTTGTAGGATTTATGCTTGGATATGCATGTTTAATGGAGTAAGTAAACTGATTGTCTAGATTGATGACTGGAATTTTTATATCCTAGATCGATGACTGATTGACTCCCATGGCCTTCGTTTCTCACATGTCTTGACCACCTTGTGGTGTTTTTTTTGTGACCTTGTGGCTGTTTAGCCTTCGTACCTATCTAACCAGTCCTTTCCTAAGCAGTCTACTAGGAGTCTGATCTACGGTCATCGCCTCGGCGTTAATAGACCTATGGATCTCAACGCCCTGCTTTTCTGTGCGATGATGATGAGGGAAGGACATTCCTGTCAGCCATCTACCTCCATTATTTCCTTGGGATGATGGTTTTCCTTGCACCCTGATGCGTTTAATTAACCCAACAGAATTTGATTGTTGGCAACGTTTTTCTATAAACTCGGCATGTTTATATCTAGTTGTTATCTCGTTTTTACCTCGTTTTTATATCTCATTGGACATTCCTTCTTTTTATATTTCGTTTGTTTTCCTGGTGATTGCTACTTCGTTGGATGCACCTAGTTGACTTTGGGGTGAAATGTGCCCAACAAACCTTTAATTCTGGTCAATTGTTGATTGCCCGGCACTCATCCACTACATGATTTTCATTGACAACAAGTGTATAACTGATTAAAATGAACTTTACTTCTGGTCTTGGATGGAATTTTTACAAAAAAATAAACTCAACGAATCCATTGAATGTTATCAACCCAGCAAATTTATTTTAATGTTATCAACCCAACAAATTTTTGAATGTGATAGACTCAGCTAAAATCTCAGCGAATTTATGGAACGCTATAAACCTAGAGAATTTATTTTGAATGTGATAGACTTAGATAATAATCTCAGCAAATTTATGGAATGTTATGAACTCATCAAATTATTGAATGTTACAACAACACAGAAAATTTAAACTCAGCGAAAGTATTTGACTGCAATAAACCCTGAGATTGGAATGTTGTGCACACAACTATTTATCCAGTGTTTTTATTTATTTTTCCTTCGACAACAATAGTTTAAACAACACCATTCTGGTTAGCTAGTTGGTCTGGTTAAGTCACCTTTCATACCCAACAAATTTACCTTGAGTTGCAAAGAGTCACCCTCAATTGCCAGGCATTTTTGGCCTTTTAAATGCTACAATTGGTTACCCTCCTTACTGCCAGTGATTGGGATTTTCAGACCACAATACCAGTTGGAGGGCGAATATAATTCAGCCTTCATAATTATGAGTGCTAGCACTTTTCCCAGCAAATTCAGACTGAGCGTTTCAGCTTGAGTAAGTTTCTGTCTGACAGTAAGGCCATGCCTAGTGAGCACACTGAGAATTTTCTCCTTGATGCACGCTTCTTGATACTCCTGAACCCCTGCGAAATGTATTTTCTGGAATGCTTGCGATCTGCCTTTGATACCTGGTGATTTTTGCTAGACTGTTAAGCTTGCGCCTTGCCATTGGATACCTAGTGGTTTTTCCGGAGGATAAAATAATGATTATTGCTTACTGGCTAGCGATGGTGCCCTCTTTATGGATGTGTTCCTTTAATGAAGTCCTGCGTTGAATGACTTACCCCCTTTGTGTACATCTTTGGCATTGAATTTATATCTTGACTGTTATGACTTTACCACTGACTGCGTAACAACTTCCTTGCCGGTAAGATTACTTTAATGACTGCCCACTTTTCATTTGGCTAGAAGATATCAGTCTCACATAGCATTTTTTTTTAGAATAGAATTAATTGATAGAACAACCCTTACACAACTTTTACTTAAACCAACAACCTCTAGATCCACTCAGACTAGGCTTGACGATTCAGTTTCATATTAATTTAACCAAATTCGTCCAATTGGATTGTATTTATCGTTTAGGTTTTAATATTGATTATACCAGACTCATTAAATTAGAAGGTAAATATTGCGTTGCATTGGCATTGAATTATTTCAGCTTGTTAAATTGATTTGCTAAATTTAGATCCATTGGATTGCATTTAATGTTAAATATACGGTACATTAAGGACTAAATCGTAAATTAATATTGTTATTTAGTGGGATAATTGCAGCTTGCGCTTTAATATTGTTAACGTCGTCTATGAGGGGAATTGCTAAAACTAGATTGCTTCTAATGATAAAATTTAGATTTTTTCCATTTCAGATTGTAATCAATGTTGTTTAGATTGGCATGTTTGACTGAGTTGTGATTCAGACATGCTGATTTAGAGGGTAAGTTATCTTGCTTTAGATTGGTATCTATTGTCTGATTTAGACGTGTATAAGGGGTTGGGTTGCTGACAAATTCATGTGTTGGATTGTGTCTGTTGGGCTCCGGATTTATAACATTTTCTTGCTGGTTCTTGAAGACATTGTTTACTCTCCTGAAGATTTTTGTTAAGCAAATGGAATTCTTTCTGTGCTATTCATACTCTGTTACGCATATATGTTCCATTATATACAGAAACCATGAAGTGATTCCAAAGCCACAAATGAGCGAAGAATTCAACTATAAATGCAACAATAATCCTCTTCTGCGGAGAATAGCTGAACTTTGCAAGAATGCAGGGTGTTGGCTTATAGAGGATAATACTTATGATTATTTTATGATGGGTTAAAACATACTTGTGTAGAGGCTCCACACATTATCAATGTATTCTCTTTTTCTAAAGCCTATGGTATGATGGGATGGCAAATTGAATAGATAGCATAAACCGTTTTATAACTTCTAGGGCGCAAAGCCACGACTGCCAGAGGTTAGAAACGTTATGTAACATTACCAGAGATCTGAAACGTGGTGTAACATTGCCAGAGAGAGCTGGAAACGTTATGTAACATTGCCAGAGAGAGCTGGAAACGTTATGTAGCATTGCCAGAGATCTGGAAAGTTCTGTAAAGAGATGCCATGCATTGCCAGAGATCTGAAAACGTGTCTCATTCCCCGATGGTACTCCTGAAACCGTTTTTGTAACTCCTTATTCACCTAGGGCAAAGCCACGCATTGCCAGAGAGCTGGAATGTTATGTAAAGAGATGCGAGACATTGCCAGAGGGTTGGAAAACGTGAGATGAGAGCTTCTATGCTCGAGAAAAGGCAGAGAAATATGTAGAGAAAATCAAAAAACGCAGCTATGCTTGAGAAATGGGGGGAATAGATAGAGCATAGGGTAGAATAATAGAGGAATGAGAGTCTCCAAGCAGTTGTACTATTTTCATCTTTCAATAAAATAGTGAGAGTTCTAGTAATCCGATTTTTGTTCTTGCCATTTCAGCTATGAGTTATTTATTTGCCAGTATGCATTGATTTAGAGAACGACCTGTTGACAGAGAAAGCAGGCCCCCCTTCGATGGAAACAGAGCTGTGTAGATTGCATTTACAATAGACATTATCTTTCAGTCGTTTTCTCGTTGATTTCATAGAACAGAAATAGCATTTGTACTTGCAACAGAGGGATTAACATTTCAAGCTTCAAGTTTAGCATTATCTTTTCAGCCATTGATTTCATTTCTTCAGTTTTCACATTTAGACTGCTCAACATTCAGGAACTAGTTTGGGTATCTCATAAGATGAAGAAGTTTCATTTGATTACAATAGAACGTTTTATAGGATGGTTGTTGAGTTGTGTGGAGTGATAAGTAGCAAGAACTTAGTTGTTTTCAGTTTATCTTTTACATGCATATATAGAACAGTACCGGTTAGTACTGAGTAGTACCGAGTAGTACAGAGCAAAGTAGGGTACAGTAGCTCTTTCCAGTGAGTTTCTTTTAGCAGTTCAGAGAGTAGCTTGGCATCCTTTAAACCTCCTCTTCAGCCCTGCATTTCCTGTGCTGGTTCCTCTAAGTCTACCTTCCCGGGTTGACAATTAAATGTTGATTTACATGGTATATCTGCAGCTCGACATTTTGGCGTCATTGCCGGGGAGGTGATAAAAAGGATTGGAGAGTGGGCTCCGAAGTTTTGCCAAGTAGATTTGATTCAGAGGGTGTGCATTTGATTCAGTAGAAGTAATCTTCATTTCAGAACAGAGTGCCTTTCTTTTCAGCAGATGTCATTTCCTTTCAGCAAAGTTTTTGTTGCTTTCAGTTTACATAGAGCAAGTGTGTTTTCATTCTCAGTAGGAGGATATTTCATTTAGCAAGTATGCAGATTTCATTTCAAGCAAGTGTGAGTTTGCAAATTAGTCTTCAGAATTGGTTATTTGGTGTGACTTGCAAAGCTTTTTAGCAAACCCCCTAAAACAAAAGAAAAATCACAAAAATTGACTAATGGATTCAAGATTGAAGGAACGAAAGAAGAGATTGTTGCAGGAGCTTTCGCGCATGTTGCAGGAACTTGAAGAGATCTCTGTAGCTCAAGAGATGGAGGAGGAAACAGTTGATTCAGTGGTTTTGTGTGAACACCTTTGCCAGCCTGCAGAAAACAATGAGCAATTAGAAACTCCGGCAACAACAGAACATGGTATGCATCATCATATTGAACATTGGTTTCAATCTATTCTACAGTCTTCAGATGCTCTTCTTCTTCAGCAAATCTTGGAAGTCAAGTGACCGGTGTTGCTTGCTCAGCATGCCTTGGTAATTCTACATCTATATCTTCTATCAAAGGGCATGAATTCATTATTGATTCTGCTAAGACGGTGGCTACATTGGTTATTTGCCTACACTTAAATAAATGTCTCTTTTTCTTTAGGTAGGTAGGTAGGGTAGTGAATAAAAGATAACACTTTTGAATAGTTTATGTTTTCTGCAAATAAAAAGGACATCAGCAACATTTATTCCCATAGGTAGACCTGCACAAAAAGGTAGTATTCGGATGAAGACTTTGCAGTTTTGGTACTCATGGACAGTTTCATTAGTTTGCAGTTTTGAAGAACAGTCTACTCTTCCATTTTCTATGAACATTCAGCACAGAGGACAGCCCATCAGACTAAAAACAGCATAATCTTTGAAGCAAGACAAGAACAGAATGTGTGTTCTGCTATAGGCCTCTCATTCTGTCACAATACTTACACAGCAGAACCTGACAACATACAACTGAGCTCAATCTGGTTCTGAAAGGTAATAATACTCTAAGGTATGAATTCTTCTTTGAATTTATTTATATCATTAAATTTAAGGAAATTTTATTATGATTTATACTTATACTACTTGCTAAATCCATATCCTTCCACCTTTCAAAGCATCATCATCCAGTCATATCCATTTTCCTTTCCCTCTGTTTGCCATTATCATCTCGTACTTGTCCCTATATCTCATAAGTTCCCTATCCTTTGTTTTCCATCTAAACCACAGTCTCCGACCAATGAGGAGAAGAGGGACAGCATGAGCCAAATTATAATGCTCAACCACTAGTTAATGATGTTCTTGTCCCCACAGAGTGTCAGGATGGATTCAAAGCATTTTCTAGCTGCAGAAGGAATGATAATGACATACTAGGCCTTTCTTCTATTAATCAACCTGATAAAGATATACATGGAATTTCTGCTGCTAAACATAATCTGGGCCTTTCTGCTTTTAACTTAAATCAACCAAGTAAAGATGTGCTTTCTGCTATTGATCAACCTCATCTTGATATATCAGCTCAAGAAAACCAGTACGATCCTTTATGCCATGGTATTGAAAATTCTGTTGGAGCTCAAAAATCTTTGAAAAAGGATGATAATACTGCTGCAGCTCAAGATGTGAAGAAAGTGTTGGTGGAACCAGATAGAACTCCAGTACTGCAGAATGTTAGTCCCCATAATAAGGATGGAAAGACCAAACCTAGTACTCCCTCCAGACCTCAGGACATAGTTGGAAACAATGAACATAAAAACGGTGCAGAGATTTCTTTGAAAAGGACTGAATCTCAAGATGCAGCACATGTAGATGTGCAAGCTGGTATTGCTGTAATAGTGAATGGAAGTCCCAGACGAGAAGGTAAAAGTTGCAGTCCAGGACACTTGTTAGAAACAGGGGCAGCAAATGCTGGAGACATTACCACAGAAGCAGCAACAACAAATGTTGGAGACATTGCCACAGATCAAGCTCATCCACATGATGAAAGTAAGAAGAGTAAAGAAACCAGAATGATGAAGCTTTTCAGATCAGTTCTTGCAAAATTTGTAAAGGAGGTGCTAAAACCTACATGGCGAGGAGGTCAGATGAGTAAGGAGGCTTTCAAAACAATTGTCAATTGCAGAAGCAAGGAGGATGATTCCTTTCAATTCGCTGACTGAGAATGTATCTGGCACAAGAAAAGTTAATGAGTTGACGCATCCCATTGTGCAAACACAACATAGGAATTGATTTTTTCATCCCAACTAAAATAGAAATCGATATGTCAAAGAAGAGATGAAGTTAATTCACTCTTCCAAAGACAAAATAGAATTGCACTACTTGCTGAATTGAGGTCAACCCAATCTAAAGTGTGAAGTCAATTGGAAACTACTAATTGGGGAAATGTCTTATGAGCATAAGAAGAATTCACTTGTTAATAAATAATTGACTATATTGAAGGGAGTTGGTTTCCTATGGAAAAAACTGAATTGCAGTCAAGATGAATTGATTTTCCCATGTGAAATTGATTTGCCAATGAGCAGCCAAAAAAATCAATCTGCCCAAGTGAAATATATTTCAAGCACTAATGACAATGGCAATATTGATTGGACTACTAATGAGATAATGAGAATGCACGTGTATGCTGAGTCATTCTTAGTGTGCTATTTGTAAGCATCCAAACCATCCCTTCTCACATTCATGGTCTGTTGGTGACAACCTCAAATACATGATAGAGAAGAGGTTTGTTTGTCCTTGCCTTGCTCAGGTGCACTTGTTTCACAACTGTGGGAATTAGCTTTGGCATTACCAAGCTGACAACAGGACCACCCTTTCATGTTTGTTGGAGAACAGTGACTAGAGAGATTTTGCACTTGTACAATTGGGGTCTATGAACAGTGACTAGAAAGATTTTGCACATGTACAGTTGGGATCTATCCTTCAATAGGTTCTTGAGAACAGAGCATTGCAAACATGAAAAGACTCAAGCTTTGACACAGAGAAACATAAACACGTAGCAGTTTGAAAAGGTGCCTTCGGTGATA
>ML779778.1:429690-450012 GCA_009831015.1 Picea engelmannii
GTGTTGGCTTATAGAGGATAATACTTATGATTATTTTATGATGGGTTGAAACATACTTGTGTAGAGGCTCCACACATTATCAATGTATTCTCTTTTTCTAAAGCCTATGGTATGATGGGATGGCAAATTGGATAGATAGCATAAACGTTTTATAACTTCTAGGGCGCAAAGCCACGACTGCCAGAGGTCAGAAACGTTATGTAACATTGCCAGAGATATGAAACGTGGTGTAACATTGCCAGAGAGAGCTGGAAACGTTATGTAAAATTGCCAGATATCTGAAACGTGGTGTAACATTGCCAGAGGGAGCTGGAAGCGTTATGTAGCATTGCCAGACATCTGGAACATTCTGTAAAGAGATGCCATGCATTGCCAGAGATCTGAAAACGTGTCTCATTCCCCGGTGGTACTCCTGAAACCGTTTTTGTAACTCCTTATTCACCTAGGGCAAAGCCACGCATTGCCAGAGAGCTGGAACGTTATGTAAGGAGATGCGAGACATTGTCAGAGGGTTGGAAAACGTGAGATGAGAGATTCTATGCTCGAGAAAAGGCAGAGAAATATGTAGAGAAAATCAAAAAACACAGCTATGCTTGAGAAATGGGGGGAATAGACAGAGCATAGGGTAGAAGAATAGAGGAATGAGAGTCTCCAAGCAGTTGTACTGTTTTCATCTTTCAATAAAATAGTGAGAGTTCCAGTAATCTGATTTCTGTTCTTTCCATTTCAGCTATGAGTTATTTATTTGCCAGTATGCATTGATTTAGAGAATGCCCTGTTGACAGAGAAGGAAGGGCCCCCTTCGATGGAAACAGAGCTGTGTAGATTGCATTTACAATAGACATTATCTTTCAGTCGTTTTCTCGTTGATTTCATAGAACAAAAATAGCATTTGTACTTGCAACAGAGGGTTTAACATTTCAAGCTTCAAGTTTAGCATTATCTTTTTAGCCATTGATTTCATTTCTTCAGTTTTCACATTTATACTACTCAACATTCAGGAACTAGTTTGGGTATCTCATGAGATGAAGAAGTTTCATCTGATTACAATAGAACGTTTCATAGGATGGTTGCTGAGTTGTGTGGAGTGATAAGTAGCAAGAACTTAGTTGTTTTCAGTTTATCTTTTACATGCATATACAGAACAGTACCGGTTAGTACCAAGTAGTACCGAGTAGTACAGATCAAAGTAGGGTACAGTAGCTCTTTCCAGTGAGTTTCTTTTAGCAGTTCAGAGAGTAGCTTGGCATCCTTTAAACCCCCTCTTCAGCCCTACATTTCCTGTGCTGGTTCCTCTAAGTCTACCTTTCCGGGTTGACAATTAAATGTTGATTTACATGGTATATCTGCAGCTCGACGGTGTCTTCCTTATTTTCATCCTCTTGTGTCTCAGCGACCTAATGCTGGGGTGTGGGTGCAGGCTTGTGTCAATTGTTTTGCCTCCTAGCTCACTAGATTTTCTTGAATCCTTAGTCCCGTTAGGTTTGTTCCACCAAGGTTATTGACGCACCTATTGTCGGGGAATGACATGATTCCAGATGAGGGGATCAAGGAGCGCCCTATTTGATAGAGGTGAACAATAAGTTGGTTGGAGTCCGTGTTACCCAGTGTGGGTGTTGATTGTCAAAGTCATTTTTGGTGCATGGGTGGAACACCTTCATGTGTTTGGGTCGCGTGACTTGAGGTTCTAGTATTGTTCGTCATTGGTCATTGTTTCGGGAGGGGGATGTTGTCCCTTAGCTTGTAGGTGTGTCTTGTTTGTGTTGGGCGGGTAGTCGTTTCTCCTTGTTGTTCTACACATGTTTTCCCAGTTGTTCTTGTGCCAGTGCATGGAGTCATAGTTGCCTAGACTGCGTTCTTGTGTTCGTCATCAGTTGTGTGGTTAACTGTTGTTGTTGTCACCTTCTTGCCTCTTAACCCAACCAAAAAATAAATAAAATTTGCACCTTTTTGCTTTGCTTGTAGTCATAACGATAGGGACGTTACATATGGTATCAGACCGAGTTCAACTTTGCGACTGTGGATCACCATGCTTTCCACTGTAGTAAACCCTTGATTCTTAACCTAACGCTATTTAAAACTTTAACTTGCCCTTGCGATAATCACTGTTAGATGACACCATAGAGATTCACGACGAGGTATCATGGATGGAAGTGTGACGCCTCCAGAAGTTTCGTGCCCTCAGAGTCTGACCCCAAGGGGAGGAACAAGTCCTTGGGTTGGATTCACTTGTAGTAAGGGATGATGGTGGTCTAAAAAGGCCCTTCCAGGTAATTTCAAAGGCCTTGATTCACCATCAGTACTGAGATGAGGCCTGAGAACCTGTACCCATAAGGGTCCAAAACGCACCCTAGCTAGTACCATTAGCATCCACCAAGAACTCGAGAGAGTTGAGTTCTCAAGTCCACGAGTCTCGTAGACGGCTGTGCCATCGAGGCATGGTTGTAGAGCAAGGCATTGTGCTTCACACTTCACGATCACAACCTCCAACATGAAGGTCTACTCGATGGTCTTTCACTTAAGGGGAATGATCTTCTATGGCGAAAGACGCTCCTACCACTTTGAACATGGTCGTCGACGACGTGTCATGGGAACTGTTCTAGGAACAGTTCCAGAAGAGGTATCTTTCCGAGGAATTCATTGAGCGTTAGCTCAATGAGTTTGACACCTTGCGATAGGGAAATCGTATGGTGCCGAGTACGAGGCCCATTTTTGGAGCTGCTTCGATGTGCTCCGCACCCTCACCAAGAAAGTTGAGGTCAAAAAGTTTGGGTTGGCATTTGCGTTGGAATTCAGCTTCTACTTCGAGTACCAAGATTACTGGACCGAAGAAAGTATGTTGGAATGTGGGGAGCCACATTTCCATCACGACTACCCAGTGAAGAGGGCTAGAGCATCTAGATCACTTAGACCCACTACCCTAGGAGATTTGGGAAAGGCCTATCAAAATCTTGCAACATTGAATAACTGCTAGGCAGAGCACTAGTTGAATTTGCTCGAGACCTCAGGTACCGTCATTGATCAGACGCTTAGTATTTGATTGATCTCGGTGCTACCGAGAGTTCCATTTTGGTGCCACGTTAAAAAGGATTAAAGTAGAGACAGTCGAACAGGATGAGTTCAGCTTTGAAGAGATGGCTTTGGGAGATAAACAGAGGGTTGGAGGAAGGGTTATGGGTTGTACCCTTAACCTGGGAGACTTTTTCACCAGGGCCAACCTGTACGACACGATCTTAGGATCTTTTGATGTCGTAATCAGTATGGACTGGTTGGAATCGCTTGAGGTGATACTCAATTGTAAGACAAAGAGATTGAGCTTGGTCGATGTGAGGGGCGAAGACATGTGATTGTAGCTCGGAACCAGGGAGTTTTCCCTGAGGTTCATCTCTTCCTTGCAGCTAAGGAAGAGCACGCGCAAGGTGTGTATGCATTATGCGATCCTTTCATTAAAAGAAAAGTGAGAAGCGGAAGGTCTAGAACACCTTCTGGTGGTGAGAGAGTTTGTAGACATCTTTCTAGAGGAGCTACTTGGGATGCCACCGGAGAGGGAATTGTAGTTTACTATAGACCTAAAACCAAGGACTGAACCAATAGCTAGGAAGCCTTATTGGATGTCGACCCCGGAGTTACAGGAGTTGAGAATGCAACTGAAAGAGTTGTTGGACCTGGGACTGATACGTCCAAGTGTGTCACCGTGGGGTGCGCCTGTTATTTTCATACAAAAGAAGGATGGGTCGTGGAGGCTTTGCATTGACTACCGTCAATTGAACAAGGCCACGATCAAGAATCAATATCCGTTGTTGAGGATTGATGATCTGTTCGATCAGATGAAGGGTGCAACAGTGTTCTCGAGGATCAACTTTCGATCGGGATACCACCAGTTATGGATTAAGGAGGATGACGTCCCTAAGACTGCCTTTAAGATGAGGTTTGGACATTATGAGTTTATTGTTTTACCATTTGGACTGACGAACACCCCAGGGGTATTCATGAGGTTGATGAAAGGGGTGTTCCACGAGTACTTGGATGAGTTCATCCAAGTACTCATTGAAGATATTTTGATCTACTCTCGGATGATGGAGGAGCATGACGAGCACTTGCGCTTGGTACTATAGTGTCTGCGAGAGAACAAATTGTATGGGAAGCTATCCAAATGCTCATTTTATAAGTCAAAGATCCACTACTTAGGGCATGTCATCTCTGGTGAAGGTATCGCTATGGATCCAACAAAGGTTGAGGCTATTATGGAATGGCCTATGCCAACAAATGTCCTGAAAGTGTGTAGCTTCATGGGTTTAGCAGGATACTATCGACAGTTTGTTGAGGTATTTTCGAAGATAGCAAATCCGATCACGGAGTTGCAGAAGAAGAAGAAGTTTGTTTGGACCAAGAAATGCATGGAAGCTTTTCGAAGGCTCAAGGAGTTGTTGACAACAACATCGATATTAAAGGTCTCGGACATGGACGTGGACTTATTGGTATGCACTGACGCATCCAAGGAAGGCTTAGGCAGAGTCTTGATGCAAGACAGTCGATTGATCGCTTACATCTCGAGGACACTAAGAAGGCATGATGAGAACTATGTGACACATGATTTGGAGTTGTTAGCCATCATTTATGCCTTGAAGGTTTGGAGACACTACCTTGTTGGATGAAAATTTGAACTAAAGATGAACCATTGTGGACTACAACACATCTTTACGCAAAGCGACCTAAATACACGGCAGCAACATTGTTTGAAATTACTTAGAGAGTACGACTTCGAGATTACTTACATAAGAGGAACAGTGAAATGAGTGGTAGATGCATTGAGCCGGAGACCATGCATCTTTTTGGTGTTTCCTCTTCAGACGAATCTATGTGAACAGATTCTAGCTACAGCGTGATGATGACTGGTACAAATAGGTCAAGGATTTTATCGGACAAAACACAACTATGGTACCAAGATTTGAAGGATTACGATTAACGACGGTGGATTATTGAGGTTTAAAAATCGGATCTACGTACCACCAAATTACAAGTTGAGGATGTTGATCCTGAGCGAGGCTCATAGAGCAGTTTACATGGCTCACCCAGGAGTCACGAAGATGAGGGAAGACCTTAAACCCTTATTCTTCTGGAATGGAATGAAGGAAGACATAGTCAACTATGTGGCCAGATGTATTGAATGTCAGCATGCAAAGGATGAACATAGACACCCAACAAGATTACTACAACCACACGCTATTCCAGAATCGAAATGGGAGGTTATTTCGATGGATTTTATTGTTGGATTGCCACTGATGGCAAGGAGACATGACTTGATTTTCGTAGTAGTATACACTCTGACGAAGAGTTCTCACTTTATTCCTATGCGTACGACATATCAGGCACCTAACTGATGTTAAATATCACTCCTACATACCCCGCAGGGTCTCTGCGCCTGACCTCCCAGTCTTTAAGGATCATTCAAAGTTCACCTTTTGAGCCAGAGCGGCTCTTTGGATTCCTCCATGGAATATCTCTTCAAAAACCCGATCCATGGGTCCTTCTCACTCACCCGCACGGTCTTCTGCACCTAATCGTGGTTGTCCCCAACTCAATTTGGGGTTCAGGGTTTTCCTGCTTCTGATGTCGAGAGTCACTATCCTCTCGAATCCCCAATCACCAATGAGTCAATTCACCGAGGCATGCCCATATGCGTTAGCCCTCCTGTCTATGCTCCTGGTCCACGTGACCTTCCCCTATATGACCGCAGCCATACCTCCTTGTCGGGGTTTCAAACTTTTCAATGTCCAAATGCACATGTCCTCAGGACTCGTGATCTCTCGAATCCCGACACGCCCTTTTGCACGTTATCTCTCCTAGCTAACTCTTGGCTAATATGACCGTCGTCCCCATGACCACAGTCCTGTCTCCCATTGGAGCTACGGGGTTTCAAATGTCAAGATGCATTTGCTCACGGGATTCCCGATTCCTCAAATCCCAACTCTCCAGTTTGCTGGCATCCACTATGGCACTTCCCCCTCTCTCTCTCTGATACACTGACAGCTGGCCCCCACACAAATATCTAGAGCTTCCCATCTGCTCCCTTTTGTTGTTGCTACTGCTTCTTTTCTTCTGTTGCTGCTTCTCTTCTGCTCAGCCTTTCCTCGCTGGCAGTCTCTGCTGATTGGATCATCAACCTTCTGATCTCTTCGATCACTTCGTCCAGCTGCTCCCATGGCTGGATCTGCTCATGCAGTCTCCTTAGCTGCAAAAATTTTTGGCACATGAGCAAATCACCATGATCTCCCATGCTTTCTCCCTCAGCTTCCAACCTCACCTGTTGGATGTGCACGCCCTGCACTTTCACCCTCTCTTCCATGGCTTCTATCTGTTCCCACAGATTAGTAAAACAAATGTTTTCTACCTCTTCTTCCTCTACTTCTGCAACCTCCCATGTTGTAGTCTTTTCAGTCCCCTGGCTGAAAATATTGAGCCATTCCTTGGAATGCTCATCATCCTCATCTTCTTCTTTTGCTGTCAGCTCCAATGCTACAGCTCTCTCATCTTCTTGGCTAAAAGTAATGAGCCATTCCTCAGAATGCTCATCTTCTTCTTATGCTTGGGCAACTTCCAAAGTCTGCTCCAATTATTCTTCTTCCCTGACAGTCACAGCTGACTGTTCTACTGTTGTTGCTGCATCATCTTCAACACTGACTTTTGCCTCCTCCTGGGCAAATGGTAGGAATACTCCAATTCCCCCAATCATCATAAGGCTCCTCAAATCCTCCTCTTCCGTCAGCTGCACAAGCTGATCCAAACTCACCTATGAGTTTATGAGACTCTCAGATAGTCTCATCTGCTTTGTCATCTCCTCAGGCTGATCAAAATTTACCTGCTCATCCCTTCCCACCTGGCAATATGGGATGTCTCTGCTTCCCTCCTGGCAGACCATGAGATCAATTGATCGCACCTTCATCAACATTCCTTGCTGAATTGAACTCACCTCCGAGTCCATGAGACTTTC
The DNA here is from genome assembly GCA_009831015.1 of Picea engelmannii. NCBI lineage: Eukaryota > Viridiplantae > Streptophyta > Pinopsida > Pinales > Pinaceae > Picea > Picea engelmannii. The sequence continues at coordinate 436,682 of ML779778.1, forward strand.
AGACAGTCTCAAATTTTCATCTCTGCCCACCTGGCAATCTAAGATGCTTCTGCTGCCCTCCTGGCAGTCTACGAGATCCCGCAGCGACCTCAATTCATTACCCAACTGGCAATGTAAAATTCCCTGGCTTTCCTCTTGACAGTCTCTAAGATCCCACAACGATCTCAACCCGTTGCCCACCTGGAAATCTGGAATTTCTTCTCTGCCCTTCTGGTAGTGCTTGAGATCCTCAGCTAATCCCAATTCATTTTCAAAATAATCGAGACTTCTTCCAGTCTCTGGCTCACAGACATAAATCATCTTTTCCTTTGTGGCCTTGAGGTTTTCAGCATACCTCAACCATTTTCTTAACAGCCTGCGCTGCCCTCTAACCATCAATTTCTTGACTGGCCATTTTTCTTTTGCCTTCTTCATGGGCAATTCACGCATCCGTCTTGACCTCCTATCCTGCCGCATCCGCAGTTCGAGCTTCTCTATGTCTGCCTTTAATTCATAGAGCTCTTTATCCATTTCTGCAAGCTTTTCTGCCTTTCTTTTCTTCCTCCCAGCATGCCTATGGTCTTCAGTAACCATGGTGTTGTCTTTTCCTGCTTTCCTAGCAAACCTATTGTCACTCTGCATCCCGAGTGTTTCCAACTTCATCCTCCCATAGTCTCCCTGACTATCTACTTGATTGTTGCCTACCTGCAAAAAATCACCTTACAGAGTCCTCATCAACTCTGTCTCCTTTTACCTGAAATATACAGATGAATTTCCCTCTCTGATACCACTTGATGTGTATCAGAGTGCTCTTTATCTCTTACCTCTCTTGCCTAAAATATATAGACAAGAATCAAGCTCTGATACCACTTGATGGCGACTATCGCTCCTACATACCCCGCAGGGTCTTTGTGCCTGACCTCCTGGTCTTTAAGGATCATTCAAAGTTCACCTTTTGAGCTGGAGTGGCTCTTTGGATTCCTCCATGGAATCTCTCTTCAAAAACCCTATCCACAGGTCCTTCTCATTCACCCGCATGGTCTTCTGCACCTAATCGTGGTTGTCCCCGACTCAGTTCGGGGTTCGGGGTTTTCCTCCTTTTGATGTCGAGAGTCACTGTCCTCTCAAATCCCTGATCACCGATGAGTCAATTCAACGAGGCACGCCCATATGCGTTAGCCCTCCTGGCTATGCTCCTGGTCCACGTGACCTTCCCCTATATGACCGCAGCCCTACCTCCTTGTTGGGGTTTAATATTTTTCAATGTCCAAATGCACATGTCCTTAGGACTCGCAATCTCTCGAATCCCAACGTGCCCTTTTGCACGTTAGCTCTCCTAGCTAACTCCTAGCTAATATGACCATCATCCCCATGACCATAGTCCTATCTCCAATCGAGGCGATGGGGTTTCAAATGTCAATATGCATTTTCTCATGGGATTCTCGATTCCTTGAATCTTGACTCTCCAGTTTGTTGACAGCTGACCCCCATGACGGGTCTTTCTTCCTTCTCTGATCTGCTGACAGCTGGCATCCACTATGGAACTTCCCCCTCTTTCTCTTTGATACACTGATAGTTGGCCCCCACAAATGGCGCTTCCCCCTTGTCGGGGTTTCAGGGTTCGCGATTTCAAAATGCGCAAACATCTTGTCACCGGGATCCCCAATATCCCAATGACCCAAACGCCGATCAACAACTTCCTGTCAGGTCTTTCCCTGATGGCACTAATTTTTGGCACGTGTTCCTTCTCAAACGGATGGCTCAGATTAACTCTCAAGGTTCACAAATTCAAGTGTCCCGGACACCTCGTCCTCTGGACTCGCGAAATGTCGATCCCCGATACGCTATGGACTTGACCTTTCAATAGTCTTTTACCCCATCGACATTTTGGACTTCGAGAAACCAAAATGCATGAACACTTCACTCACGGGATCCCCGATATCCCGATACCAATATGGAATTCCACCTGTCCTCCTTGCCCACTCCTCTATGGCCCCATGCCAGTCTCTGCCTGTCAGAGTATCACGTTTTGCAATATCGCGATTCCAGATGCCAATATTCATGGGACTCATGAAACTATGAATCCTGATTATCTGATGAAGCCCTCCTATCGAGCTTTCCCCGGTGGTGCTCGATCACTGCCACGCTTCCTCTAGTGATGGACGGTCCCAATTAACTCTCGGGATTTGTGACTTCAAGTGTCCCGATTCTTTCGACCTCATGAACTACGATTTCCTGATAGTCAATATATCAACGGTTGCTTGATCTCCACCACGTGTCTCCTCTAACGGACGGTTTAGATCCTCGTCGAGATTTCGATACTTGTGATGTCTCAATTCTCATGACCTCGAGAATCCCAATTTCCCAAGTGCCGATATCCCGATGGCTCCACCCCTTATCGATATTTCTCCTCCTGTTCACGAGGACTTAACTCCCTCGCAACTTCTACAGATCCGACGACTGTCGGCAATCTTGAACCAGATCTAACGGCTTAGATCTGTTCTCCTTCCTTGCGCTCCTCTGCCTGCTCCCTGGACGTGAACACCAACGGTCCAGATCTAATTCCCAGCCGATCTGACGGCTGCTGTTGCTCCCTCCTAAGCTTCTTGCGCGCTTTCTCCTGCACTTGGAAGAATTCCATGTTCTCAAAGGCTTCGAATTTTGCTTCGTCCTTCCTCTGTGAGCTCTTCGACTTTAAACCTCGCCTGTGCTCTTCCACGATGCTATTCCTCCTGAGCTTGTTCCTTCTTCTGAATCCTTGAAGGATTCTTCAACTTCTACACTCCTACAGAGTCTTCTCATGCACACATTGGTGCTGTCCCTCCTGAGCTTCTACAAACGCTCAGACCCCTTGAGGGATTTTGATTTCCTCCTTCTCCCACAGATGGAGAATAAAATTCCTTTCGGCCTATTCTTCACTCCAGCAACCCCTTGCTGAGTCTTTCTGGGTGTTCAACAACCTAGTGAATATCCTTTAGTGGATACTTCCTCTAGCTCCAGAACTCAAAGAGTTCTTTTCTCTTATGTGTCTGCCTGCACACTGACTCGATGCCCTCCTGGCAGAGTTTCTTCTCTTTCATAGAACGTTCAACAGTTCTATATTCTTTCATGCACTTCTTGCACTTGCTCTATGCCCTCCTGCCAGAGCTCTACAAAACACTCAATGACTCTGTCTTCTCTTGTGCACCTATACACCCGCTCAATGCCCACCTGGCAAATCTTCACAAAACTCCTCAAAGATTCTATTTTCTTCAAACTCTCAGCAGAGTTCTTCCTCAAATGCGCCATGTGCCTATGTTCAATGCCCACTTGGAAGAGATTCACAGAACTCACAACAAAGTTCTATCTGCAACTGTGCCTCTCATACACAGCCTTGCTTCCTGAGGTGTTCAACAACCTCAAAGGTCTTCTTCTCCTGAGTTGATGATTCCAGTTCCTGTGCCACAACACGTCTCTATCTGGCCCTGCAGAGTTCAGAAGTGCATCAGTGCATCGGTATTCAGAGTCCCCAGCACTCTGTCATTCCCTCCTAGCACGAAACCTCAAAGACCCTCAGCTAAAATCAGACAGACTCCCTGCAAACGTACAACCACAGCATACATTTACAGAATAAAAGAACACTCACAGAACATTCACATAACACAGAATAATGCAGGAAAAACTGCTCTGTTTATATTAAAATGGAAAATGCCTGTAATTACAAGGTGTTCTCGAGCTCTCTCTGGCTCTTCTCATCTAACTCCTCACTCTCTCCTAAAATGAGATCTTCTAAATCTCTTTTACCTAAGGGGACTCTTTGAGCGCTTCCCTCCAGATTCACCTACCCTATTCAATTACATTGAATGGGTTGTCTAGTCCAGAATCGGATCTAGATCTCAGCCATAAAATCATTAATGGGCGATCTACTCTACGCATTTACAAAGGCATGGCTCTATGGCTCAATAGCCTAAGCAATTAAATTACATTCATTTCAAATTTAAATGAGGTTGCACCTCCCTTTCATCATTTGAATGTATGCGCGCTGACGTGGCTGGCTGGCTGGCTGATGTGGAGAGATGCTCCTACATCACTAACATAGCTAGAGTTTTCATCAGTGATATTGTGAGGTTGCATGGCGTGCCTAAGAGGATTATATCCGATCAAGGATCAACATTTACTGAATGATTTTGGATGAGTTTTCAAGAGGCCTTGGGAACCCAAATTAACCGTAGTACTGTGTATCACTCGGAGACTACGGGTAGACCAAACAATGAACCAGACCTTGGAGGACATGTTGCACCTGTACGTGATGGACCAACAAGGGCATTGGGAATAATTCTTAACACTGGTGGAATTCTCTTATAACAAAAGTTACCAAAGAACCATTGAAATGACGCCTTTCAAGTTTCTTTACAGGTGACCGTATCAGACGCATTTGAGTTGGGATCGGCTTGATGATAGGGTCCTAGTGGGACCAGAAGTGATCCAAGAAGTGGAAGAGAAAATGAAACCAAAATACAAAGGATTAAGGAAGCGCGGGATCAACATAACAATTATGTTGATGCACGTCGTGTCGACCGTAGTTACGATATGGTGACAGAATATTTTTGCAGTGGAAACCATATAAGAGTTCGATCAAGTTTGGAAAAGTGGTTATACTCTATTCTATGATATTGTGGAAAAGAGAGGCCCGTGACCTTTTGACTAGCCTTGCATATTCCTGAGGCGTATGCATGATGTCTTTCACGTCTCTATCTGAGACATTATGATTAGTGATCCTACACATGTTTTGACTTGAGCACATTGCGATGTCAGATGAGGGTGCGCTCACGGCTAAGCTGATCTGCATCCTGGATAATCACATTCGACATCTACGCATCGAATAGTAGATCAGGTCAAGGTCCAGTGGGACAACTATAGTACACACTCGGCAACCTGGGAGGATGCATATGATATGCGCCAGCTATTTCGATTTTTGTTTGATAGATAGACTTATAATACTGTGATACATTTTATTTCGGCATTTATACTGTGAAACTTCAGGACGAAGTTTAGACCAAGAGGGGGTGTATGTAACATCCCACTCTGGCACACTGAGCGAACTTATTCTTTGAGAACACTTGCTCGCAAGTGATCTGGATTATTATGCTGTTAAAACACTTGATTTTGATTATGAGGCATTATGGGTTAATGACATGTTGTTTTACTGCATTGCCATAGATAGGTGCTATTGACTCGGTTTACTGAGTGTGCAGGATTTTGGACCTATAGGATGCAAAGGCATCGATGGAACCCCTTGGACTCCTAATTGAGTCAGGGAGTGTACCATTTGGGTTTGATTGTTTTACTGTGATATTAGTGCATCTGATTAGATGATATGATATGGATATATCCTGACATGATTTGTTGATGATGCAGGTTGATGATAGCTTTCTGACCAAACTCACATGTGAAGTAAAGGGGTCATGCACGACTACCAGAGATGTCGAGGGAGAGGTGTGGACAACAGCCTTGCCACAGCCTACTAGCACTCCCGCTGTGGCTCAAACTGTAGGTTGACATTTACCTAGTTCGAGAGGACCCACGATGCCATGAGGGAAGACTACGACAGTTGCTCACAATGATTCTAAGGGGTGTGCAATAAGGCAAGGGCCTTATTCCTTAGAGGCCCTTAGTCTCCCACATGTTCACCTGGTGGATTATTGACTCCATTGTTTATTGATGTCTACCAAGTCAGTCAAGAGGTGAGTGGCACCCTTGGAGCACGTGGTGCATCCTGAAGGGCACGTCGTGCAAGAAAAATGGAAAGAGGATACTGGCACCCTTGGAGCACGTGGTGCATCCTGAAGGGCACGTCATGCAAGAAAAATGGAAATAGGCGAGTGGCACCCTTGGAGCAGGTAGTGCGTCCTAAAGGGAACATCGGGCAAGGGAACAGATGAGGCGAGTGGCACCCTTGGAGCACCTAGTGCTTCATGAAAGGCACGTCGCTTTGTTATTGATAAATGAATGAACCTAGACGGCCTTAGGATAAACAATGAGATAAGAGTTTTTAAAAACATTTTCCCTAATAAAATCTCCCCCATCATGAAAATTAAGGTCTAGGTCTAAATTATGCTAGTGGTAAAATTTTATCCTGTTCATAAATAAATAAATAAAGAGTATGATCTTCGTTAAATCTTGTAACACAAAGGGAGTAAGAAGGTTAATTTATTCATAAAAAAAAATCTGTTGTAATAAAATTTAAAAAGGGAATTAATTGTTTTAGTATTTTTGATAATTTAAAATATATTAATTAAATGAGAAAAGGGAAAAAGGATTAATTTCCACACCTTCCTTTTTGAGTTTTAATTAAAAAGGGGAAAGAGGGAAAATCTAAAATATTAGGAAACTAGGAAAAGATGTAAACATAAAAAGGGAAAAAGGGAGCATAAGGGAAAAAGCAGAAAGTCAAACTTAGTAAAGTATCTACCATTAAGATCTTTCTAATTTAAACTAAACTAGCAATTTAATAGTGGGGAAAGTCATTAAAACCTGTAAGAGAATTTGGGGACACCTAGGAGTGATTCTAGGAGTGACTCTAGGTGGGTGAGGGACATAAGAGAATTTAAATTAATTAATGGAGGAATTTAGGGGATGGGTGACACTTGTACGGAGTGGATTTTTTAGGAATTTATTTTTAAAACTTTAATTAAATGAGATTTTAGGAAAGAAAGGGAGTTCGAAACTATATATAATGAAGGAAGGAGAAGGATGGAGGATCTTCTTCGGTTGTGTAATGTTATGCTGCAAAAATCTCTACTTGACTGACTTGCTTGTGGGAGTTTGGATACCTAGCTCGGTGAGGAGTGGTAGCTCGGCCTTGCGAGGTGAGATGGGAGCTAACTGAATCTCTGGATAGTGTGTGTGGCCCCTTTGCAGCTCGAGGGGATAAGGGGGAAGAAGAGTACCCCTAGCATTGGATGGGAGGTACTGGTGAAGTCTCACCTGTCAGCAAGCGGGATTTGCACGGAGCACGTAATACGTCACTCAGAGCGGGCGATCAGGCAACAGTATGCTCTCTTCATTTTTGTATGGTAGATTGTTGTAGGATTTATGCTTGGATCTGCATGTTTAATGGACTAAGTAAACTGATTGTCTAGATTGATGATTGAAATTTTTCTATCCTAGCTCAATGACTGATTGACTCCCATGGCCTTCGTTTCCCGCATGTCTTGACCACCTTGTGGTTTTTTGTTTGTGACCTTGTGGTTGTTTAGCCTTCGTCCCTAGCTCATCAGTCCTCGCCTAAGCAATCAGCCAGGAGCCTAATCTCCAGTCGTCGCCTCGGCGTTAATAGACCTATGGATCTCAACGCCCTACTTTTCTGTGCGGGGATGATCAGGGAAGGATGTTCCTGTCAGCCATCTACCTCCATTATTTCCTTGGGCTGATGGTTTGCCTTGCGCCCTGATGCATTTATTTAACCCTGTAGAATTTGATTGTGGGCAAATTTTTTCTATAAACTTGGCATGTTTATATCTAGTTGTTATCTCATTTTTACCTCGTTTTTATATCTCGCTGAACATTCCTGCTTTTTATATTTCGTTTGTTTGCCTGGTGAATGCTACTTCTTTGGCTGCACCTGGTTGACTTTGGGGTGAAATGTGCCTAGCAAACCTTTTATTCTGGTCAGTTGTTGATTGCCCGACACTCGGCCACTACATGATTTTCATTGACAACAAGTGTATAACTGATTGAAATGAACTTTACTTCTGGTCTTGGATGGCATTTTTACAAAGAAATAAACTCAGCAAATATATTGAATGTTATCAACCGAGCAAATTTATTTTAATGTTGTCAACCCAACGAATTTTTGAATGTGATAGACTCAGCTAAAATCTCAACGAATTTATGGAATGCTATAAACCTAGCGAATTTATTTTGAATGTGATAGACTCACCTAATAATCTCAGCAAATTTATGGAATGTTATGAACTCAGCAAATTATTGAATGTTACAACAACACAACAAATTTAAACTCAACGAAAGTATTTGACTGTAATAAACCCCGCGATTGGAATGTTGTGCACACAACTATTTATCCAGTGTTTTTATTTATTTTTCCTTCGACAACAATAGTTTAAACAACACCGTTCTGGTTCGCTAGTTGGTCGAGTTAAGTCACCTTTCATACCCAGTGGATTTACCTTGAGTTGCAAAGCGTCACCCTCAAATGCCAGGCATTTTTTGCCTTTTAAATGCTGCAATTGGTTACCCTCCTTACTGCCAGCAATTGGGCTTTTGAGACCATGATACCTACGTGGAGGGCGAATGTAATTCAACCTTCATAATTATGAGTGTTAGCAGTTCGTCGAGCACAGTCGGACTGAGTGTTTCAGCTTGAGTAAGCTTTTTTCTGACACTAAGGCCGTGCCTAGTGAGCACAGCGAGAATTTTCTCCTTGATGCACGCTTCTTGATACTCCTGAACCCCTGCGAAATGTCTTTTCTGGAATGCTTGTGATCTGCCTTTGATACTTGGTAATTTTTGCTAGACTACTAATCTTGTTCCTTGCCATTGGATACCTAGCAGTTTTTCCAGAGGATAAAAACATGATTATTGCTTACTTCCTGGCGATGGTGACCTCTTTATGGATGTGTTCCTTTAATGAAGACCTGCGTTGAATGCCTTGCCTCCTTTGTGTACATCTTTGACATTGAATTTATATCTTGACAGTTATGACTTTACTACTAACTGCGTAACAACATCCTTGTCGGTAAGATTATTTTAATGACAACCCACTTTTCATTTGGCTAGAAGATAGCAATCTCACATACCATTTTTTTTTAGAACATGATTAATTGATAGAACATCCCTTACACATCTTTTACTTAAACTGACAACCTCTAGATCCACTTAGACTAGATTTGACGATTTAGTTTCATATTAATTTAACCAAATTCGTCCAATTGGATTGTATTTATTGTTTAGGTTCTAATATTGATTATACCAGACTTGTTAAATTAGAAGGTAACTATTGGGTAGCGTTGGCATTGACTAATTTCGTCTTGTTAAATTGATTTTCTTTTAGATCCATTCGATTGCATTTAATGTTAAATTGACGGTACATTAAGGAATAAATTGTAAATTAATATTGTTATTTAGTGGGATAATTGCATCTTGCACTTTAATCTTGTTAACGTCGTCTAAGAGGAGAATTGCTAAAACTAGATTTCTTCTAATGATAAAATTTAGATTTTTTCCATTTCAGATTGTAATCAATGTTGTTTAGATTGGCATGTTTGACTGAGTTATGATTCAGACATGATGATTTAGAGGGTAATTTATGTTGCTTTAGATTGGTATCTATTGTCTGATTTAGACGTTTATAAGGGGTTGGGTTGCTGACGAATTCATGTGTTGGCTTGTGTCTTCCTTGTTGTTGTCCTCTTGTGTCTCGACGACCTAATGTTGGGGTGTGGGTGTATGCTTGTGTCAATTGTTTTGCCTCCTATCTCATTGGATTTTCTTGAATCCTTGGTCTTGTTAGGTTTGTTGTGCCAAGGTTATTGACGCACCTATTGTCGGGGAACCCCATCCCCACCACATTGAGTATAGGGACATGATTGTATTGAAAGGTACTTTCTAAATCCAATATAATATTTTATTTTAAGATGGAGAGAACCCAATTCCATGATGTTAAAATCCTTTCATCTTACACAAAATAGTTTTACACTCAGGTTTGAGACTAGATTATTTGCATGGTGAGCATGCAGTACTTTATTATATTTAAAAGCACTTTCTTATATTTAAAAGGGATTTTTATGATTTATTAGGAAATAAAGATAACATAAGATAATGTTAATGTGGTACATGTCAAAGAAATATTATATTATACTTATACTTATATATATGTGTGAGAGAGAACATAATCAATACACATCCATTTTAATGTCAAGTTTATCATAACTTCAATAATAATCAATTTCTTTAGCATGTGTGTTTATTCTAAGTAAATTTCAATTTAAAAAAACCTATTTTAAGAAATTTGATCCACCTAAATAGATTCTAGATTTAAATGAATCTTATAGTAATATATATTGAACATTATTTCAAAGGGTTTTGTAACTTTTTAATACTTTAAAACTAAAATTTTAAATCATTTATTACAATTTAAAAAATCATGAATTATTATATATGTTAAGAAGACTTTAAATATAACTACTTATATTTAATTAAATGTATTTATCAATCACTAGAAATAATAAGAGAGATAAATAAACTATGACATATAAAAGTCATTCAATACCAAATAAACATTTTTTTTAAGTGGAGATGAGCCGTTATATAGAAAAAAAAAATCAAGTATATATTAAAACCAATAAAGAAAACACAAAGGTTTGTATACATTATGTGATGACTTAGAGATTTATGTGATGACTTAGAGATTGTAATAAAGTAAATTTGTTTATATTGTTTTTTTAAGAAAGTTTTACAGAAAATCTATTGAATACTTCTCTACGATTCATGGACTATTGAATACTTTCTCACGATTCATGGATGGTAAGCGAAACTGTAGCCCCAAGGAGCATGAGAGTCGAACTCGTGACCTCCCCAACTTCGGTGAAGAACATACATGTCTGACATCAAGACCAATTGAGCTAACCCTTAAGGCTAGAGTGGTTCATATCACTCTAATACCATAGTAATGAACAATAATTCATTTACTGAACACACAGATACACAAGTCAAGCATATATAATTAGTAATTAGTGATTAATTTTATGTCATTTTTTATTTTTAAAATGGTGACATTATATAGAATAATTTTCCAATACAACAACTATTTTGGTATCCATAGTGATATTTTCTAATACAGTGATGACTTAGAGATTGTAATGTAAGTGATTCATATGGCTCTAAATACCAAAGTATTGAACAATAATTCAATTATTGAACACACACAACATACACATATATAATTAGCAATTAATGAATAAATATTAGATTTATACAATGATTATTGTGATGATATACTTATAAATGTTAAGTGGTAGTGATGGTGTTCAAAGATTTTGTCCCTAGATTTTTTTTTTTTTTGTTTTTTGTTTTTGTTTTAATGTATCCTTTATAGTTGTTTTTGTTATTATTATCAACACATTTTATATTTATTATAAAGTTTCATAAAATGATTCTGTTCAATACAATAAAGAATATGTTTCTTGTCATTTTCTTCTAATATTCTTTTTAGAGTCACAAGATGTTATTATTATGGTTATGTTGTTGGAGTGTTATTGTCGAGTGTTAATCACTAACCATTGAATCCATAACTATTATAGTTGACCATGATTGATTGTACCGGAACATGATAAAGTATGATCAAATATAGTTATCCATGATTGAGGTTACTAATACATGAATACATAATTTGCTAACTCGTGAATCCTTTACACATTTTTCACATAACCCCTTAAAAACAATCATACTAAACAAAACTGCTCATTACAATATTAAGATGAGCATTTTTTATTATTTAATTTAAAATTTCAACAAAATTGTTCATTACAATATTGAGATGAGCATTTTTTACTATTTAAATTATCAAATCCTTTAAACATTGTCCAACTAACCCTTTAAAATGCAAATACTAAACAAAAATGCTAATTACAATATTGAGATGAGCAGTTTTTACCATTTAATTTCAAAACTCATAATCAATTATCAAAGCTTTTAAACATTGTCCAACTCACCGTTTAGAAAACAAATACTAAAAAAAATTGTTTATTACAACATTGAGATGATGAGCATTTTTTACCATTTAATTTCAAAGCTGATTATTAATTATCAAATCCTTTAAATATTGTTCAACTAATCTTTTAAAACAAAAATTCCAAACAAAACTAATAGATGCGCATCTTTAACCATTTAATTTAGAAGTTTGTCATTAATTATCAAATCCTTTTAAACATTGTCCAACTAACACCTTGAAAACAAATACTAAACACAACTACTCATTCCATTATGGAGATGAACATCTTAATTATCACCTTTCTATACAATCCAAGTCAATTGCTCATCTTAATTAAACATTGTCCAACTAACACCTTGAAAACAAATACTAAACATAACTACTCACATTATTGAGATACATTATTGAAATGAACATCCTAATTATCATGTTTCCATATAATTCAAATCTAAGTCAAGTTAAAATGCTCATTTTAATTATCATCATATTATATAATTCAAGTCAGACTACCCATTGTGTTATCATATTATATAATTCAAGTCAGACTACCCATTGTGTTATTGACATATAATTCAAGTCAAACTACTCATTGCATTATTGAAATGAGGATCTTAATTATTATCAAATTGCTCATTACATTATTGAGGTGCATTATTGAAATGAGATCTTAATTATCATCAGACTGGTCGTTGAATTATTGAAATGAGGATCTTAATTATCATCTTTCCATATAATAATTCAACATTATTGACATATAATTCAAGTCAGACTATTCATTGCATTATTGAAACGAGGATCTTAATTATCATCAAACTGCTCATTGGATTATTGAAATGAGAATCTTAATTATCATCTTTCCAAGTGAGACTGGATTATTGAAATGGGAATCTTAATTATCATCTTTCCATATAATTCAAGTGAGACTGCTCATTGCATTATTGAAATGAGAATCTTAATTATCATCTCTCCATGAGATTGGCACGATAATCATTAATTATCATCTGTCCTTATATTTCAAGTCAGACTGGCAATTGATGACATCTTTACTCCAATCCAGTGTTAAAATGATATAATAAAATTCAATGTTTGTTGATTTGTTCAACAAGTGCGCTATCTGATCCACTTTTGCATCTCAATATTTTTTTTTCGTGTTAATTTGTGCTGGATTTGTTGGCTGCGTGATTAACCTGTGGTTTGAAAAATGACTACTTCAAGATACCCCATGGCACCCTCACGAGAATTGAACCTTACTCAATAGTGAAAATATCCCTGCTTTCCACAATTAGATCCAACCCCTTTGAACTTTTGCATCTCCATATTGATCATATAGTAAAAATATATATAAAATGGATTATTTACAAAGTAAATCTATTATTTTATTGTATGTTGAGGTGGGCATCTCCACGCCCAACATTAATTATCATCTTTCAGATTGGCAATTGAGAACATCTTTACTCCAAATTTTATGTTACAAAATTATCCTAAATAGATTGGCTTTGCTGGATTTTGTATATACTTCAACACAGATTGGAATGGACGCGGATCCAAACATTTTTTATCCCTTTAAACTTTGATTATAAATATTTAGGCGTTTATATATAAATATTTTATTCTTTCCTTTCATCTCTCTGTCCCACCTACT
>ML779778.1:450067-461577 GCA_009831015.1 Picea engelmannii
ATATATATATATATATATATATATATATATATATATATATATATATATATATATATAGACAAGAACACACAGGAGGACCACTATATATATAGCATTGCAAGTACTTGACCTTAGCGTCAATCAATTCTGGGGTTCTATTCTAGTCCAGTTAGGCTTGCTGCAGAAACTACACACCTTGGATCTTTCTGAAAATTGACAATTAAAGCGCTGCGAATATTGGACCTGACCGGGAATATGCTCGGCGGTCCCATTCCAGTCGAGTTGGGAATGTTGCAGAAACTAGAGTACCTACTTCTAGAGCACAATGAATTCTCAGGTAGTATACCACCTCAGTTGGGTAATTTGACTCAGTTTACATATCTATCGATTTATGGCCTTAATATTAATATTTTTGGTACTATTCCAACTGAAATATTTAGGTATCCTCTCTCGTATTTATCTCTTAGTCTTGACCTCACAGGGAGGATACCTAAAGCCATTGCCCAATTTGGCCAGTTTGGCTTACTTAGCACTTCACGGAATTGGACTCACTAATATAGACATTGGCAATTTAACTAAGTTGACTTATTTAGATCTTTCTCAAAAGAAACTCACTCTAATCATATTTAAAACAGTTGCTAATATGAATCAGTTGACTACATTATCTCTATCTTCAAATAAATTGACTGGTAGCATTCCTATAACTCTGGCTAATTTGAATCGATTGGTTAATTTAGATTTTAGTGGTAAGAGGTTAATCGATCATATCCAAGTCATTATTAACTTAAAAAATCTCAAATCTATTTACTTATAGAACAACATATTCATTGGAACAATTCCAAAAACAATAGGAGAACTTCATTTATTTGAATATTTGTATTTGGGTTCAAACAATTTTAGTGGGAGAATTCCATATAGCATAGGTCAGCTAACTAATCTTATAATATTTAACATATATAATAATAGTTTTTTTTGGGAGTGTCCCTCGGAGTATTAATGGGTTGGTTTCACTTGACACATTAGATTTATATGAAAACAATTTAGAGGGACCTATTCCTACTAAAGGCATTTACAATTGGAATTATTTAACTATTTTTTTTCTCATTCTAACAACTTTTCTGAGGCTCTACCCTTATCTTTGACTAATTGTACCCAACTTCAAGTACTAGAGTTAAGGAAAAATGGATTGATAGGCAAGCTTCCTCCATTCCTTGCAAATCTTGGTAACTTGAATGTCTTAAGCATTGGTTATAATAATCTCCATGGTAATATTCCTTAATGGATCACAAATCTTACCAATTTGTTTGTGTTGGATTTATCCAACAATAGATTTAGTAGGAGAATACCATATGGTCTTGAAAGATTTCAAGTATTTGCAATGAATCAATCTGAACTAGAGCCTACTTATTTACCTTTTGAAATTGCAGTTGACATAAAAGGGTTCGAGTATAATTTGTCATATGCCCCTCCTACAAGTATGATATTTGATTTGTCTAGAAATAATCTTACGGGAGAAATACCTATATGGATAGGAAGAATGAGAAGCCTACGACTTCTAAATTTATCATGGAACCAATTAGAAGGGGAAATTCCTTCTTGTTTTAGTGAGATGTCTACTTTGGAGCAGTTGGAATTGGCCAAAAATAAATTAAGTGGAGCAATTCCTCCAGAACTATCTAAATTATCAATGTTGGCTTATTTGAATGTTTCTTCAAATAACCTTTGTGGACCAATCCCAACAGGGACACAATTTTACACTTTTAACGAGACTTCATTTCAGAGAAATAAATGTTTGTGGGTTTCCTCTACCGCCATGCAATAAAAAATACAAGTTGAAAACCTTTGCTCAAAATGATGGCAATGGGAGTAATATTAAAAGAGGATGGTTAATCCTTGTAGATGAAAAACTATCTTTGATAGCATTGGGGTTAGGAATGGGGATTGGATTTTTGGAGTTATTGCTATATTCATTTATTGGGATAAAGAAAGGCATTGGGTAATAGGTTTCCCTTCCAAGAACACACAAAGAAGATTTTATGGAGTGTATCAATTCCCTACATGACTTAATAACACTTATCCATATGTGTCACTATCTCAATGTATATAGTGACACTTAACAATAAAGTGTTTGAATGTCATTTGTCCATTTACTTGGTTATCTTAATGTATGTAATGTCACATCCATATGTGTCACTATATAGATGCATATAATGACATTTAATAATATAGTGTTTGAATACCATTTGTCCATTTTCTTGGCTATCTTAATGTATGTAATRTCACTTAATATTTAAATGCTATATGCCATTGCTTCAATATAATGTTACTTACTTGTATAATGTTTAAATATGAGTAAAATATCCAAATATAAAATAAATTTTTAAAAGTTTCCTTAAATTTCTACTATTAATTATTAATGCATCAATATATATTTGAAATGAGAAAATCAAAATTCATTTTATATTTTTACATTATATTACAATGTTTATTAAAATTCAAACTATTAAAATTAAAATAAYTAATCAYTTTATAAATTTATTTTCTAAAACAATGACATAAATCATATTCTATATTATCATAACAACCAAATGAATAACCTTGTAAAATTATGTTCCAAAAATCCAACAAGGTCAATTGTTCATGACAATCCATATGCATAGTACTTAATGAGTTTATTGAGTATAGTAAAACCTCCCTAATTAAAATGTACCATTACACTATGTTAGTGTCATGGTTTGTAAATAAAAATTAGTTGATTGAATTTTTATATTTATATTGAATATAAATATTAATAAATCAACTATTATACATATAAATTGTTAATTGGGTGTAGCTTCGATGGTTGTGAGGAATGATTTTTATCCTCCCCACCGGGGTTCAATTCCCATAATGACATGAATAAAGCTCATAATGAGTATGTTGAAAATTAATACTAAAAACTTTGAAATTATATTTTAATTAAAAATTTAATATATAAATTATAGAAGAAATTTAATATCAATAATTTGTAATGATAATAATAAATACGAGAATTGAAACCATATTTAAAATGAAATTTTCTCTTTAGGTTGTAAAAGAATATCTTGAAAAAATTATCCTTGCACGAGTCTTAAAAATAAAATGAATTAGATTGTGAAAATAAATTCTCTACTTGTATTAAAAAGAAAACAAATTAGATTGTAAAAGAATTTTTTCACAACCAACAATCTCCAACTAGAAGGGTAGGGATTTAGATAGCCCCAGAAGTGTAGAACCAACAATTACTAAGAATTATAGAAGAACATTTTGAACTAAAAATTGTCAAGAGGAGTGAGTTGGAATAGGTGGGTGGCCACCAATATCCACCTGGATCAGAGGTGCTTCTATATTTCCATAGAAAATTGTGGGCATAGTTTATCTTGGGTCACCATGTGAACTACTTTGACATTGGTCGATTCCAAGGGGTGGGTTGTGGGTCCACATAGGACAGAGAAAATTATAGGCGTGACCTAGTGTTAGGTCCTTGTTTTCTTAAGAAAAGGACTAACCCCCATGTTCATCATCCTCTCGTCGCAGAAAGCATCACTCGTCCATAGGCATCCATATCAACCTTGACTTGCCTCCTGGTGCAGCATCACAATTTTGTAGCATTATCTCAGAAGGAGGTACCTACAAGTGACATTGGAAGACGTATTGGTCCTTCATGCCCTCCAATATAGTGCATCCAAGAGAGGACACATGGAGAAACTAGGCATTCTTGTGACCCTCATAGATGATCGAGTTACAAGCATATTTTTTATGGGTCGATGGAGACCAGTAGACATGAGATTTTCATATAGGAGGTTCATATCTTAACTATCTCTATGTTCTTCATTGATTATATATATATATATAGTTTTTTGTGTATTTGTTTCCATATCTAATTATATGATGTTTGTAGTTGCTACACTTGGATAACAGACCCTCAATGATGATAGATGCATCAATGCTAGTTTCCACCAATGATGCAGTTGTAGAAACAACCTACTCATTTGGTGTCACCTTTGATAAATTCACCATGGTGATTTTCTTAATCGATGGCATCCTCAAATATAATTTTGATGTGTTTCTACATGTGGTATCATATGTTGATGAACCATGTCCACCTAGGATGAAAAGACCACCCCCTTCATAGGTATCATGTGTCAAGTTAAATCTTGTTTAAATGCAAAATTTCTTATATTATTTTGGTTGAATTTTACATTTTTGTACTAATAAAAATATTATAAATATGCATGCAATTTAATTCATTCATTGCTAAGTTGTTTGTACCACCACCACTACTGGCATTCCCCCATCATTTTCCCCTAGCTATAGGGAAAGTCCACTTCTTGGCCACCCTGCTCGGGCTCTTGGGATACCTCTTTCCACCCCAAGGGTTTTACCATCACTCGTACAACCCTTGGGGGTTTATCGCTACCCACCCCCACCACCTTTTCCATCCCATACATCGATAGTGGCTACAATCATACGCCANCCACCCCCCCCCCGCCCACCTTTTCTATTTGATCCATTCATATTGGCTTCACTCGTATTCCACCCACCAATTGTCTTTGTTGTAGACAATATCATTTCATCCACTGAAGTTTTTGTTGGGCTCATACTTTGTCATAAAAACCCACCATACACACTTCCTTTTTAACTCTTTTTTCTCCATTTTTGGCATTTTTTCGTACTCATTTTTTACTTAGTAAAGGATCAATAAGGATTTTGAGGTAATATTTAGTTTATTTCTGTTTTTTTATTTAGAAAACAAAGATATTAAGTCTTTTAATCTTGTTACCTTTGATTAATAGAAAAATTAACTTCCTATAATTACCCTATCGTTAGCATGTTTCCATCATGATCCTGGAAAAAATGACACATGGAGCATCATCAACATCTTCATGGTATGGATGGATTCCCTATGGAACCAAGAAAATCGACTTGGAGATTCCTAGTCAATGCAATGTTCAATGCATGTCTCTATAGGAATGTTTCTAGCAGCAAGAACAAGAAATCGAGTTGGGCATCAAATCATGGAGAAAATCGCTCATTCAAAGCTTGAACCAACTGAAATAGAAATTTTCTAGACATGTCATCATTCTAAGAGAGAAAAATATGTTCATTTTGTTAATTTTGTTGCATGTTTCATGATGTATTTAAACCCATAACTTGGTTGTAAGAGCACAATGATATTTTTGAAGAAGAAAAGTCTTGAACTCGAGATTGTAAGCATGCTTTGAGTAATTCAAAGGATCTAATTTTAGTTTTTGTTTAACTTCTTTTTGCATGCTCCATATTGGAGGGACTCCATGTTTGGTTCATGTGGCAACAATGTAAATTAATGTGTGAGTTTCTATTTCTTTGTAGTTTCTTTGCTTTTATAGAATTCTCTTTTGTTATTTCATTTCTAGATCGGACTTGTTTTAATGTTACATTGGTTGAATTTAATTTAATCCTTTATTTTATTTTATTGTTATAAGAATCAAGAATCAGTCCTATCCTTCATTGACAACTTGAAAAGGGGTTTTCTCATAGTACTATTACAAGCTTCCTTAGACCACTAAGTCTTGTGGAAACACTATAGCATGTTTTGTAACTAATAAGAAATCACAAGTGGTCATTTGATTGACTAGATTAAAATATAGAATATGATTTTATCATTAGAATTCATCAATTCATATGTGTGTTTAAGAATTTATCACAATCATTATTTCATAGTTAAACAAAGTATTATTGCAGGGAGCCAACTCTTGTTGGGTTATTTAAACCTAACAATTATCAGAGTATTATTGTGAAGAGCTTTACACTTTACAATCAACATTTACACCATAGAAATTGTGACAACTATAACTCATCACTTGTGGAGGAAAATTCATTCTACAATATTATTTTCAAAAAAGAAGACCGTGATAATTAAATTGAAGGAATTTTTTGTTTTCAAATATTTTTCTTTTCCTTCTTAGATGCATACTTATTCTTTTAAGATCATTGTCAAACTGAGTCTTGTTACAAACATGTTTTCATTCCTTTGAAACAATTTCCCTTTATAACCTAATTATCAAATAGAATTATGATTTTATTTATCACTCTAAAGAAAGAACCCAAGTCATTCTTAGGCCTTTACCTTGCCAAAATGCCTTTTTTTTTATCTAAAAGAATCTATCCAATATATTTCCATAGCTACGAAAATTTGTAGCAATATAATAATTAAAATTCAAGGCATGAATGATGGGATTGACCTAGAATCATACCTAGAATTGAATCCAAGGAGATATCTATGGTGATTTGGCCATCAATATTTGTAGAGTAGAGAATCAAACTCACACTTGAGCAACAAATCATGGACCAACACTTTGGTAATATGTGATTAAAATTTTAGGCATGCCATCAAAAGTAAGTACAAATGGACCGAGTTAATAAGTGGACAAACTTAATTTTTATGGTTACTTTAGTTTTTTCATCTAGGTAAAGTTTATGGAACAACACTTTGGAAATATGTGATTAAAATTTTTGGCATGCCATCAAAAGTAAGTAGAAATGGAGTGAGTTAATAAGTGGACAAACTTAATTTTTATAGTTAGTTTAGTTTTTTCATCTAGGTAAAGTTTCACCACAATCAAATGACTTTTTCTTCTTAAAATGGATCCAAATATCTAAAATCAAAGTTTATGGTAAAAGAATATGCCAATAAGATGGAACTATAGCTTCCAAAAACATTATGTCATATTTGGGGAAAATTTACCACCATAGTAAATTGAATGTGTCTTGTTATTAACTTACACCTTCAAGAATGATTGTGACTAATGCAAAGAATAGGAACAATCTTCAACTTTCTTACAAAGTAAATTGAACTATTCCAACTCTAGCTTAAGTTTTGACAATAGAATGACATTGAACTCTACATTTTTTAGAATGAAAGTAATGAATACTTTGAACCTTGAATAAGAGATATAATGAGATCCTCACCTTAACATGGAAACACAACAAAATATTGAGAGTGGCTTTACTAGTATTAGCTAGCATTGACACCAAGCATGACATCCAACTTTGAAATCTTAAAAAGAAGTCATAAGACTCTAAAACAAAGACTCTAAATCCTTTTATTGGACATCATAGCATGGTTTTGAGAGTGGGTTCAACTCACCGGTTGAAAATAATTTTGATGTAACACACAAATGATTTGAACAAGGAAGGATTGAATGACCAAAATATAAATCAATTACAATACACAAGATTTTTGAATATGAAATAATACCAAGGGTTAGTAGAGATCCATCTTAAGATGAGGGATTTGAATAGGTTTTATGCTTATGTTAATCATATAGACATTCTTGAATGCTCGACCTTCCCTTTCTCTTTCTATATGATTAGATATCAAAAAATTTAATTTGAAACTTCAAATTTATTATTTGATGGTTTAATGATATAGAAAAATTCTATAAAGGTAAAAAGAAAACGATGTGCGTAAAAATAAATAATCAACATCAATATCAAATCCATCCATAACCAACTAAACATAGAATTGAATTAACAAGTAAAGAAGCATCATGAGAAAAAAAAGGAAGATGTACTCATCATTAAAAAACAAAATAATCATCATAAATTTATCTAATACATCATAATGGAAAAAATCCCTTTATAACACTACCTATATATATGTATGTACAATGGTGATTGCTAAAGCTTCTAGAAAGTATTAAAAATCTAGTTGTACCACACCAAACAACTTTATGTGAACTTGTAAATGTTGTGTTCTGCAAGGAATACATCCATATATCGACCATATGATAAGCTTTCCCCAAGACATTTTTTCAATCTTCAACTGTTTGCCTCAACATGTACAAGACTTGAACATTTTGATCATATCGTGTAAGAGCTTTGAACAACCCTCTTAGGATTGAATTGTCAGTAGATACCATGTTATAGTTTCCTTGGAGTGCAAGTTATCAAATGACTTGTATTACAAGGATGTCCACCTTGATGAAACCGCACTTAGGGCGCTTCCAATCTCCCATACAAATGTTTCTCCTTTACCTCAATACTCACACTAAACTATTATAGATTCCCCTTGCACTTATATAGCTATGGAACACACCCAATCTTCTTTCGAAGACACAAATGACCAAGAAATGTCCTCTTTTGTATCCACTATCCATAATTCATGAACAAAGCTCCAAGAAATAAGAAGATACTTACATCACCATATTTCCAAACAACAAATTCAATTCCATGGCCACCTATTGGGTTGTAACCAATCACTGAATACAACATAGAGGGATTATTTTCTATGGCCTTCCCCACATTGTTCCCCATAGGAATTACCATGTGCATTGAACTGTAATTTAAATCAATTCAAATGCAGGACTATGCATTGCACCTACTAAGGTACCACAACAAAATATTTGACAGGCACCCAAGATTCTACTACTAATTTTATAATCTCATACTGCGCTACCATAGTCAATAAACCAATCCCTCTAATTATAGGATCATTATGATTAGCCCAATTTTATCCAAGCTATATGGAAGTATTTTGGAAAAGAAGATAAGAATATGGCTAGAAATCCACAGAAAAAGAGCTAAAGGTCAAGCTATTTTTAGAGTTTATAATTTAACTATGGACCACCTTATCATGCTTAGGATCATTGTAGAGGAGTGTCGCAACAATAAAACTAATCTCCTTTGTTTTTTGATTGACTTTAGGAAATCCTTTCACACTGTGCCTAGGACCAACCTTTGGAATAGGTTAGAAGAGCTAAAATTTATGTTGTAGGGGCTAGTCATCCCTACCCACTAGACCGACAATCGACCTAGTTGGATATTAATTCATTCGATCATCTAAATCAAGTAGGTGATTTGATTAACTATCCAACTAGGTCAATCGATCGAGACAGTTAGGAAATTGTAACTGCCATATAAATGAACACACAAGTATATATGTCAATATGTAACAGAGGAAAGAAGGTTGTTGTTATACACAATAAATTGAATATTGTTGGTTCTCCTACTACCTTGTGTATGATTCCTTATATGTATATGTGTATGTTTGTATAGTGGTGTGTTGTATATATTTCTCTGTGTGATGGACTACTAGTAACACCTGCATACTTTCCCCTATATTACAACATTGGTTTCCTTGACGATAGTTATGAACTTGGGCATGTAAAATAATGTGCACATAGATTTTAATCCTGGAAGACATACACGAGTGGTGTGAGCGAAAGATAAACAATTACATAACAAATTGATCAAGGAGAAATTGAGTAATGTTGGAAAAAGTGTGAGCACAATTATTCATCGAGATTCATGAACGATTCCTTGAAGTCATTCTAGAAGCACTATTTGAGTACCTTAACCAACCTTCTAATGTGCAAATTAATTCCAGATGAATAGTTAATGCTAAAAATAATCAACAGGGGTCAAAAAAATCTAAATGAGTGGTTTGAAATAATTTTCCAAGACTATATCGAATAACAAGCTATTGAAGATAGATCGCTAGTCAAAACTATTAAAGATAAATTTTACACCGATCTGCATGACAATTTCCTTTGTACCATTTAATATTTGTTGCACAAATTTTCACTAGATAAAGGAGTCATAGATATCATTGAATACAAGCCTCTCTTAAGTACACCTATGTCAAGTTGTAACTAGGATAAAAACCAAGACAAGTGGGAAGAATTCTTAGAAGCCAATTGCAAGGATACAAAAGAAGCCTAGGACTATTTCTTGAAGAAATGAGCATATCAATAATGGATACCATTGAAGAATTCAAATAAGTCAAATTGGTGATGAAGGGCTAGATGATCCATGAGATTCCATAATTTGAGTCAACCACACCAAATAAAATAATGTTTGAAGCAAGGAGGAAGGAAAGTGAAAGAGAATAAAAGCTACATTCAAGAAGGAAGAATACATGATGAATGTATATCCATAAACTATCACCTGACATCTAGAAATTGGAGTGGGATAAAAGGAAAAAGAAGAGAGAAGATATGTGAAATGCGAGGGGTCCTCGAAGCTAAAAAAGAATGAACACTAAGGAGCAACGGATCGTTGGACCGCATGAAAAATATGAGTTGAGCATGGGTTGAATAGACTTGGAAATATAGGCATTCTTCACAGCTCCTAGGAGGAGTACAATTTTTCAGTTGAAAGGGGCAAGAAAAGTCACCCATCAACAAATCGACATAGTCAAAGGTATGGATATTGATGACTTGGGACCCGTGATATTCTCATCTCATATTAGAAATTCTAGCCCACGTATTAAAGACTTCCTATGCTAGAGGCTTCATATTGACCCTCAATATCCTAAGATGTGGTATAGAACTGATGAATATGATCATAGGCGTGATCAATTTATGTTTGAAGTACCATAAATAAATCATAGTCAAGCAAAGGAAATAGGCCTCCATATGAAAGATCTCATGGAATATACCCCCCTTCCAAATTTACTCATTGAAGAAGTATCCAAATCAAAATATAGTGAGAATGAAATGATACACCCTTTTGGAACACAACTCGTCGAGTATATAGATAAGGATTGCCAAACAAATGAAATAATCTTGATAGAAGAAGAAGTTCAATTATTATTGGAGAAAAATCTGATTGAATCCCAACAATAGATCGTGTTGGTTGAGTTGAGTGTTCATATATCGACTCCTCAAATCGAAGTAACATCGACTTCCTAGTCGACTCCTGTAATAAATAGAAAAACATAAAATCTCTCCATTGTACCAATTTCTAAACCTTTGTATAAAGCCACAATGGGTTTAAATCATATACCCATATATGAAGGAGATGAATACCCCAAATTACATTGGTTGGTTTGTGAAAAATTCTAGGATGGGACCAACATTAGAGATGAAGACAAACAAATGGCATAATTTGGTGCCACATTATAAGCTAGAG
The DNA here is from genome assembly GCA_009831015.1 of Picea engelmannii. Classification (NCBI taxonomy): domain Eukaryota; kingdom Viridiplantae; phylum Streptophyta; class Pinopsida; order Pinales; family Pinaceae; genus Picea; species Picea engelmannii. The sequence continues at coordinate 460,961 of ML779778.1, forward strand.
CTCTCACCTGATTCATGAAATTCATAGAAAAATAGATAACGTCAAAAGAAAAAATCAAACAAAACTTGCTAAAATTATTTAAGACTCAAGACGTTAGGGACCCAGATGCTAAAAAATTCAAGGAAATCAATAAAATCCCAACAGAAATAGTAAGGGAATACGACAAAAGATTCAAATATATCCTTAGCCATATTCCACATGTCAATGATGAAAATATCTTAGTTCAATTGTATGTCGCAACACTTCTACAAAAAATCAATTCTCCATTAAGGATGTATGATATTAAAACATGCAAAGACACCTTGAAAAAGGCCCAATGTATAGAAAGACATAACGATCGACCATCGAATTCCGCAACGATGGAAAAAAAAGACTAGAATACAAGATAGAAATTATATAACAATATTTAAAAAAAATATGGCCATCAAACAGAACAAGATTTGGTGCACCCTTTGCTCTAACAAAGGGAAACCAAAGGATTATTGCAAATTTAATGATGCATTATATCTCAACATCCTTCATATCCAAATTGAACCCTTCTATGATATTTTTCAAGCCATGAAAAATCATATTGTTGGATTGTTTACCAATACTGAGAGGGGGGGGGGGGGGGGGGG